>NW_019104542.1:525047-536985 GCF_001995035.1 Momordica charantia
GTGTAACCGACGGTCCCGAGATTACCGGGTGTAACCGTCGCGAGATTAGCGGGACTACCACCCATAAGTAGAGGACCTCACTCCACGATCAGGTACGATGATTTCTGACCTCGAACTAAACTGGGAATCCGACCTATACTGACTTGATCGTCGGAGTGCTCACCTTTTTGTGCAGGTCCGCCCAAGTATTCAGATCGGTCAGGAGGCCGAGTTCGAGCTGCAATCTGAAATACACTGTTGTGCATATCCTTGCATAAACAATATATAAGGTTTATTATTAGATATGCTTCACTAGTAAAATTACCATGTTTTTACCTTATCGAAATTATTATTTTATTCTTGTGTTTAAGTAATTTTGAACCTCTAACAAAATAAGTTATTTTTTTATAATAATCGGAAGACGGGAATTTGTCTTCTTATATCCACGCACATGTGCATGCCTCAAAGTCCATATCAAGAACATTTTATATTAAGCTCACCAAAAGGTTATCTGTACAATCAAGAGATTCCATATCCTTGCCGACGAAATCACCCATATATTCTTTTAACAAAATATTGAAAATAGGAAATAGGGATTATCCAATAATTTCAAAGGGTATCCGCCTTCTAATCATATTCCATTGGCGTCTCGTCGGTCAAGGTTTGGAAGCCCATTTAATAAAGTTGACGTCTTTTTCTTCTATATATTCACTAGCTTTCTTATTTAATTAAAGTTGCCTCCTTTATTTTACGTCTCTCTTTTAATGTTTCTAAATTTTAAATGAAAAAGAAGTATATAAATCAAACTACTACACATACATTTGAACTTCAGAATGTCAAAGTTAATGAGAACAGAGATTTGAAACTTTTAATTTAGTATTTTAATGAGTTGTATGCTCAAATTGAAATATCGTTTTAGTATAATTATTTAAGAAATATTAAAATGATATTTATTTATGGAGAAAAATTAAGGTTTGAGTCAAATATATTGATAAGAATGATTTAATAGGAGAGGGGAAGAAAGAGGAGAGAACAAAAGAGGAATCAGCAATGGCGCCGCCGCCCGCCGACACCGCAAGAAGCGCTCATTTACTTGACTACCCCCATAATTCCTTTTAAACTTTTTAATTTTCTAATAAAAGTGCCCCTAGAAATTTGAAAACTCTTTATTATTTTGAATTATATAAAAAATATCTTTCATACTTGTTAAAAAATTTGACGGTGATTAAGATAAATAGAAAATAAGTGCTCACCGGTAAGTATTCTTTACTCTTCTAAAAAAAACTAGTTACAATTTGGCGGTATTTTGCTTTTTTAAAAACATTGAATAAAAAAATTAGTTGTAGTAGGAAAAGGAAAATTTTTTAGGAGTATGTAATCCGAATCTGTTTGTTTTCAGATATTCAGTAATTCTATTGGGTAGATTTATTTTTTTAAATTATTTTTAAGTTCTATGATCTAAATAGTTGAACTAATAATGTGGTCCACTCCCATCAAACTTACCATTTAAATATTTTGTTTGTTTAAATCTAATTTCATCTTAAAACCAAAACAAATGTGTATCTCACGAACTAACAAACATGTCAAATCCGACGAAACTCACCTCAAGTACCACAAACTCACTTGAACACACTTCACATCTCATAAACTCATCCCAACTAACATACCGAGGTGGGAATCAAACTCACAACATCTCATCTAGATAGAATATTGATGTCTTAGATAATTATTATCTAGAAATTTACAATAAACCTTTCCCATGCAATCACTTGGAATAACTTAAAAAGGAAATACAGTCGCATTTAACACATATAATTACCAATTACCATTTGAACAAAGTCAATTCAAAAAGAAGGTAAGGGAAAAAAAAAATCCTTTCCCCATCTGTCAATCAATAGTAGACCGAAATAAAATTCTTTATAAACTGCAGGAAATTGAATATGGAGATTTTATTTTTATATATTAAATATTAATGGTATTTGAATTACACTGGAATCCAACTAAAAAAAAAGCATGATTCTTTTTCTTCCAGTTGCCTATAAATAGAGCTCATGATCCATCACCTTCCCTTCAACTCTTCAAACTGGACTATTGAAATCGATTAGTTTCAGTTGTAAGATCTTCAAATATGGTGTCCGTCGTCGCTGAGCCGCAACACACAATTAATGGAAATGCGAAGAAAGAAGAAGCAGCAATATCGCCGCCGCCAACGCCAACGCCGCAGGTAGCAGTCGCGATCTGCTTGTTAAAAGGGAATCGCGTGCTAATGGGGCGCCGCCTCGTGACCATTGGGAACTCCAAATATTCCCTCCCAAGTGGCCATCTCGAATTTGGTAATTCGCTTAAATGACCTAATCTCCTAATTAAATTAACAACTACTCTGTTTTAAATGAGCTCATGAATTCGAGATTATCACATTTTATCAGGGGAGAATTTCGAAGAATGCGCTGCGAGAGAGATGAAAGAGGAGACGGGGCTGGATATCGAGAAGATCGAGTTTCTAAAAGTGACCAATAATCTGTTTCTGGAGCAGCCAAGGCCTGCGCATTATGTGGTTGTGTTCGTGCGAGCAGTCTTGGCAGATCCGAACCAGACTCCACAGAATTTGGAGCCGGAGAAATGCGAGGGATGGGATTGGTATGAATGGCAAAATTTGCCGCACCCACTTTTTGGTCCCATTAAAAATATGGTCGTTGATGGCTTTAATCCCTTCCCATGAATACATACATCGTCATGTAGCTTAATTTCTAATTACTTATTCTTAATTAATGTCGCCATTCTTAGAAGAAGTAAAAAGAATAAAGAATTGTGGTTATAATGTAACAATTATGTGTTGTATGTTGTTTAATCTATGGCTGTGTGTTGTTGAGCGCAGACATCATGTGCTCTTCCTTTTTGTGGAAATATAATGTATCTCTCTTTTATTTTTTCTACTCTTCTATTTCAACATTTTTTATGTTGATAGATTTTAATAGGAGTGTTCATCCGCTGGGTTATATATAGGAACCGTCGGGTTTGAATTAGATGGTCAACCCAATCCAACCCAATATCTTCGAGTTGGGTTGTTGGATTGTGTTTTCTTTTTAATTTTTTATTTTTAATTATCATCGCAATGATCGAGAGTTAGGATTAAAACTAAATAAACGACTCAGATTAAGGTACAAAATAGAATAAGATAATATGAGAACTTTAAATAAAAAACTATGATTAAAATTAAATGAACGGTTGACATTGAATATATATATATATATATAATTAAAAAATACACATATATATATAAATTCGGGTCAGGTTGGATTGACCCAATTTTTTAAAGGTTGAACCCGAAACCCAACGTAATCCGAGGCTTCATCTATTGGGTTAGGTTCGTCAGGTTGTCGGGTTTTTTGAACATCCCCAAATTTTACAACGATAGAAGGGTTGGTTCGACATTTCAATAGACTAGTATCGCTAAAATTAGATAAAATATTAACGATTTTTAGCTTATTTGGAAGGGGGGAAGTACTTTTTTTTTTATTTAAATATTTTATGATTTTACATTTTCTATAACTTTTTCTATAAATATTCATACTCATCAAAATCAACATTTTTTTCCGATTTTTCTATCAATATTTTCATAAAATTAGGGCTTTGAAAATTTTATTGACTTTGACATTGCTTTCTAGTAATCTAACGTGATATATCAAATAAAATAGAGAAGTTGATCAATGGATACCCATCTTTGTGGTGAGAATGTTTAAAACCCTAAATGAATACCCATCTTTGAATTGTAACCAACAGGTTTTGTTTATGAAATCCAAAAAGACAAAAAAGATAATAAAAAAAGGTTATTTTTTGCAAAGGAAAAAAAGGTTATTTATTACCTTCTACTGCATTTTCGGAAATTACCGGATTTGGGGCCTCTTTATTCTATAATAAAAATAAAAAATACCTAGAAAAATTGGCGTCAACAGCCAATTTGTACTACCAACTTTATTTTGCTGATTTCAAAGATCTGGAAAATAAAACAGAGGTAAACATTGGAGTCGCCCGGATTCGAACCGAAGTGCTTCAATGTGCTAGACTAACGTGGTAACCAACTACACCACGACATCATTAAACGTCAGCGAACAATTGTAATTTTATTTTTACTTTTGCTAATTTCAAAGATTTAGAAAACGAAACAAAAAGGATAAATTGGCGTCGCCCGGATTCGAACCGGAGACCTTCAGTGTGTTAGACTGACGTGATAACCAACTACACCACGACACCTAATTGTCTTAAGATATTTTAATATAAAATATATTCAAATAAAATGTTCTGCTTTGTTGCAACATTTTTCCTTCTTTTTTTGTTCCAAGTTTTTTAATTGCTCCAAAGTAAATTGTTATTCAAATTTAGAATATAAAATGAAACTGAAATTTTAGTCTAACAAGGATTGCTAACCTAAGTAAGAAGTTCAAGTTGATTATCATTTTGTATTCTTAAAAATACATTAATGTTGTAATTTCAATTAAACAATGAATATAAAATATATATCTTACATGAAAAGGAGGTCTTCTTAAAAATACATCTATACCTTATACCAAATTTTTTTTAATACCATAGTTTGGAGATATGGGAGATCGAACTTACCAATTACCACTAAACTATACTTATATTGGTACCTTATACCAATCTCGATTAGTAGATAAATTTTATTTTGTTTTGAACAAAGTTAAATTAAGAGTGCAACACACCCCATTAACTTTACAAAGAATTAGTAATCACAATAATATAATTAGTTTGAAAATAGAACGGTTTGAATATTAGATAGATTTTTGTGATGACAGAAACGAGTTTATTTTTGTGGGCTCTACGCTTAATGGGCCGAGTCCTGGCCGAGCCGAAGATTCCTCTTTTGTTGGGCCGTTCTTGTTTTGCACTCGAGATGGGCCTATGAAGATGCATTTTGGACAAATCGTATCAAACCCATTTATATATGGCCTTATTACATATATACCCTTCTTTTAAAAGAGGTACAACTTGGAACAGGTGGGTAGCAATTCGTAATTTTAATCAGCACGATTAAACTAATATTTATTAACATTTTTAGTAAATCTGTAAATGCAAGTGGGAGAATTTCAGCCCATAATAAATACCTAAACTAATTTAACCTTTTCAATTCAATTATCATCTATAAACCTACTAATAGCTTCAAATCATAGTCAATTTGAACATAATTCTGGTGAAGACACTAATCTCTTACTAAAAAGGTCGTGAGTTCAAATTTACCGTCTCACGTGTTATACAAAAGGAATTGCTTCAAATCGTATATGTGTGTGTCTTTTTTGGACTTAGATTACAGATAAACCAAGATCGTATCTTTTTTTTTTTTCACTCTTAATGTGACCTTGACTTTTGAACATTTAAAACTAGGTTAGTTTTTTACTTGCTATTTTTGTACTAAAGTATTGTAATTTAAAAGTGTAAAGTTAGTGAACGGACTTAATTAGTTCATCCAAATCCTATTAAAGCTAAAAGCTAAAAAGTCTCTCTAGCTATTGTTTGTCAATGGGCTTGGTTGGTTCATCGGTGTCAATTTGGTTTGGTTTGGTTTGGTGGGTTATTATTTTATTTTATTTTCCTACCTTACTCACATGCAATTTCCACTATTTTTTTTAATTTAATTCACTTTTAATAATACAACCCCAACCCCCTTTAGTGGATAAAATTGTTGGTTTAATTTCATTCTATACCTATTTCGTTTTAATCTCTCAGTTCTTTGAATCTCTTAATTTTCTAATAAGAAAGCTATTGTAATTTCTATCCTTAACTTGTTATTAGTCATTTAATAACATAACTCGGATTGGGAATACCCAACCTATCACATACGGCTTCAACAGGGTCAAAATTGTCTCAATTTTATAAAAATCTAGAAACTAAAATAAAATAAAAAGAAAAGTCCAAAAACACAATTGGATTAAAAATAAAAATAATATAGACTTTACATCCCACTTCGTTGACACTCTTTTTTCTTTGTTGATAAATATATAAGTTAGATTTCACAATGAGAAATGTCAATTATTTAAATGGATTGAGGTGTGTAACATTTGAATTTTTAGGTGTGAGCCTAAAATTCAACATATATTTGTAGAAAGAGAATGAAAGGGTAACATGTCGAGCATGTGGGAGAGAGACAGATAGGTTGGAAACCTAGGGATCACCAAACTAAATCCAATAAATTCCACTATTTATTTTTACTTATTATTATTATTATTATTACAACATAGATAGATAGATAGAAGCTAGGGTATGTCATTTCCACAGCTTTTTTTTATGCTTTTTTTAATGTGTTTATCGGCTCAATGCTTCCATTTATTTGTTTTCTTTGACATTTTGACACTCAGGACAGAGCTTCTGAGCTGTTTGTCCCATGCAGTGTCAACACTATTGTTTTAGCCTTTTGTTTTCTTTTTTCCATTCCGGCTGCATTTATTTTTGTCTTTTTTTTTTTTTATAATATATATATAAAAAATCATTTTTAATGTGATATATATAGTACTGTACTGTTGAAATAATTTCTTTCAAGTTTCAAGAAAATTTTCACTCGAGATATTAAATGCAATCCTACTTGCATGAAAACTGGACTCTCAGGACCAAAATACTTGGCTAAATTTAATAATAATAAATAATGAGATGCCCAAATCCCCTTAAAAATGCAAATAGAGTAGAGCCTTCTTAAAAAAAATCATTTTAATAATTGATTCAATTTTTTCTTTACAGTTTTTCAAAAGTTTCATGTAATTTTATAGTTTGGTTAGGTCTTTAAAAATATTTGTAAGTTGACTAAATGTTGTGACTTTTATGACATATTTTAAACCTCTATTCATTTTCTTTCAAATATAAAGTCAAAGTTGAAGAAAGATGGGAAGCTAAAAGGTAGAATTTTAGAAAGCATTCAATCAATGTACTAGAGAAAATCTCTTGGTAATTTTATTTTTCGAGTTGTTTCGAGAAAAAGAATGGATGACTCTCCACGAGTAATGAGTTTAAGAGGTGTGAGTCAAATAGCACACTCATACTAGCTCTCGAAGATCAAGAGTTCAAATACAACTAACCATAGCAAATAATTGATTTATAAGCCTTAACGATAAGCCCGATTGAAATCAAATACAAACACAATTTGTGATGGTGTGAGAGAGATTGATATGGTTTGTGTAAAAGTAAAACATGAAAGAGGAGTTGTTTGAGACATAAGTGGCAGTGTGAAAGAGGTTCCCCACTAAGCCACAGGGCAGGGGGAGACACAGCACTTACACCAGGCTCTGCCACTGCCAATGCCATTGCATTTGTCTGTGTGTCTCTAGTGTATTGTTTGTTGGGAGTTGTGACAAATTGGGAAGCAAATTCAAAGATGGCGCACCCATTGCGGCTCTCGTGGGTACGGATTGATACTCTTGAAAACGAACTCACATTGGGGATTGTCCCCTCCACTCTCCACTATTCACTCTCTTTTGAATTTTGGAATTAGGCATCTGGTAGGGCTGTTCACCTTCCTCTTCCTTTTCCTTTACCTTTTTCTTTTCCAATCTCTGACATTTAATACCAAAACCCACATCCCCATTTTTCACAAACCCAATACCAATACAAAATCAAACACAATCCCATTTCTCTCCTCCATCCCCACATGAACACCATCATGTCCAAATCCCCCCACGACTCCTCCCTCTCCTTCTCCAAGCGCTACTTCAACTGGAAAAACAAATTTCAACACAATGAAGAAGAAGAAGACCCACAACAACAACAACAACAAATCTTGTCCTTCACTTTGTCCTCCCGCTTCACTGACCAAGATAAGGAAGACCAGAAGCCCAAACCGGAGAAGAAGAAGAAGCCTTCACCGGCATCGTCGTCGAACCGACCGGCGGTCTCCAGGATTCGAACTGCTTTGACTGTATTTGGGCGGATCCGGGCGAGCCACCGGCGGTCGCGGGTCGGCGGGCGGGTCGTGGGTACTCTATTCGGGTACCGACGGGGGCGTGTGTATTTCGCGATACAGGAAGATCCAAAGCAGAATCCGGCGTTTCTGATCGAGCTGCCGACGGCGACGAGCGTTCTGGTGAGGGAAATGGCGTCGGGAATGGTCCGAATGGCGCTGGAATGCGAGAAGAGAGGGGAGAGAAGGAAGAGCTGCAAGCTGGTGGAGGAGGCGCTGTGGAGGACGTACTGCAACGGGAAGAAATGCGGGTACGCGGCGAGGAGAGAGATCGGGGCGGAGGAGCAGAAGATTCTGAAGGCGGTGGAGCCGATAACGATGGGGGCCGGGGTTCTGCCGGCGGGGAATGGAGCGAATGGGTCCGAGTCGGAGGGGGAATTGATGTACATGAGAGCGCGATTCGAGCGAGTCGTCGGGTCCAAGGACTCGGAAGCTTTTTACATGATGAGCCCGGATTGTTGTGGTGGAGGGCCTGAACTCAGCATTTACCTGCTTAGGGTTTGATCCCTTTTTTGATTTTTTGGGGTGGAAATTTTGGATGGTGTTTTTGGGGGGATTTTGATTTACATTCAATGCATTGTTGGAAGTAATGGCGCATTGATTGATCGATATGTATAGTTTTTGTTCAGATTGGTATTGGTTTTGTGGGTAAAATTGAATCCAAAAATTTTCCCAATTCGAGATTCCAAACATATGTTTCTTTGTTTGTTTGTTCATCTTCGTTATTGATTTCTTTTCAAATAATTTAATGTAGCAGAATCAGATTTTAATGGTCATATGAGTATGAGCATTATATTTTTTTCCCAAATGGGCCGAATCTCAGTGTCATAAAACGGGGAAGTAGGAGCAGTACTATGCTATTGATTTTTCTCAAAATAATAATAATAATAAATTTTTTATTTTTTTTTTAAAAAAGCACTGTGCTATGCTCTTGAGGTAAGAAAATGAGAGGAAAATCGGCCGATCTGTTGTATGACTTGTTTTCTTTTCAGTTTTTTAGTTAAAGTAAAAGAATAGGCTAATAGCTTTATTTACTCTCAATTTATTGTTTTTTTTAATATATTGCTTTTGATTGCGTTGAATTTATAAAATAATGTAAATAAATCTGTGAGCGTTATCCTCAAATGGGATAATATCACACCATTATAAAGATACTTTAGGTACGATAAGATAGAAGTCTACAACTGTTTTTGAATAGGAGAATATTGATTGGATATTTCACAAATAATAAATTGTTATATGGTTTCACCCTTGGAAATAGGAGAGGGAATCAAAATTAGGAAGAAAAGGCAGAGGAAAATGAAAGGGTTAGCGTTTGGTTGTTGAAATATAAGCATGGTTTTGATTAAGAATAATGAAAGAAGAGATGTTGTCAGTGAGAACATTGGCACAATCATAAAGAAAAAACAAAAACACAATGAATTGGGAGGTGGGCATGTCTTCAAAATTTGATGATAATTCCTTTGTCTTTTCTTTATCCTATAATTTTGGTAACACTCACTCGTGGCCCTTCGCCGTTAAGCCCACCTTTATCATAATGTTTCAACCCACTTGGCCCCAATACCCATTAATGCTTTCCCAACAAAACCCACATTTTCTCCCCTTATTCAAATCAAAGATTTCATATAGAAAATTCAAATTTCTTCGAAAAGGCCTCTTTGAAAAGGTAATTTATACCGATCTCTAACCAAGAGATCATGAGTTCGAAACCCATCATCCTCAGAAACTAACAACGGTTGAAGAAATGAAAATATGTTGTTTTTGTAAATATGGTAAAAGATTAGTGGAGGTGGTGGTGGGAAGAAAGTGATTATAGTGAAAAGGAAAACATCTTTTGGAATGTATAGTGAAAATGAAAAGATTGGGGTTCAAAGATGAAAGTGAAGAAGGAGAGGAAGAAGACAAATGAAGTGTAAAGATACCCAAAATGGTGCTCTCTATGAGAATTGAGAAGTCAGAGGGGGAGGATGTTGGGTACAGCTGGGGCCAAACATACTGCATTTTGCATTATTATTTGTCTCCCCTCTTCCATTTCTCTCTCTCTCACACACAATTTCTTTACTGTTTGGAAACAACTTTCCATTTTCTAAAATAATCCTTTGATGCTCAAAATAGTTTGATACACTTTAAGATGGTTCAATTGGAAAAAATAAGAGGTAGAATTGTGTACAGCCCTCTCTATTTTTAAGTTTATTAAAAATTAGTAAGGAAGTTTTAATTAATATATATATATATATTATATATATATATATTAATTAATTCTTTTTCTAATTAAAAAAAAAAAGAATAGGCTCAACCCGTTAAAACGGGGAGGCCTAAAGTAGCCCACAGACCTCGGGCTCATTCATTGTGATGGCCCAGTCTAATTTGATTTGGCAATTAGGGGATCTCAAACGATTTGCTTTTTTTTTTTAATCTAATTTGTCAATTAAAAAAAAATCAGCAACTAAAAAATAATTTTTCATAATATATTTAATCAACTAAAAAAAATACAATGGCATTTTTATAAAAGTAGGAAACAGGACAAATGAACAAAAACAATTAAGCAGAAATTATTGTATTTATGCAAGTAGTGTATATTTTTCACTTAATTTGTAATACGACTTCTAAAATACTTACAAAAATTACTTTACTTAAAAATATTATTATGAAAGATCGCTGAATAAATAAATCATTTTCCTGTAATAAAAAAGTAAATAAATAAATTATTTTGATCAAAACATTTGCAATAATGGAATAAAATAATTTTGCTATCACAAAAAGAAGAAACATTTTCCTCAAGAAAAAGGAAGGAAAAAAAAAAGGAAGAAGAAACATATTTCAAATATTTTTTCACACGATATTAAACCTCCATTATGCTAAATTTGGAACCACCTTTATTAATAGTCTAATTTCTAATAGATTAATGGAAGGTGTAGTTTCTAAAATTACAATCCTAACCAAATCTAAGTAACTAATAATCCCTGTATAAAGACTTCCAAATCATTTTTTTTTTTTTTGTTAAATTACCATAGTGGCCACTCTATGTAATCCTTCAACTTGCACATAATAAACTACCCATTTAAAATCATAGTTATTTAAAATAATTTGAGAATGAGATAATAATTTTTTTCCTCTTTTTATTCTAACCTCTTAGTTGAATTATGTTTGTTTAGTACACAGTGATTCAACTTATGACTCGTAAGAAGAATAAAGTGTCTTAACGTTGAATTAAACTCATGTTGACAAATTGAATTATGTTTTTGGTAGCAATAATAGTTTATATATATCATACCATGTTTATAAATTATTAAAAATTGAGAAATTCGTAACTTTATGTATGGACTTAAGCTAATTATGATATAATGAAAGAAATTTTCAATAGAATTAAGCAAATATTAAATGGGGCATTTATAATTAAGGAGCTCATAAGTCTTCTATATATATACACACACATGAGAAAGTCTGAAAGTTTCACATTTATTATCTTCTTTCCTACTCTGAACATGGTAAAAAATGGTTATTAATATTATACAATTCTCCCGTTGATTCTCAAAGTTATTGGATTTTGGATTCGAAGAATTGCTAACTTAAATAAATTGGTCGATAGCCATATATAGCCTTGGGAGATTAATAAAAAGTTATTAATACTTTAATTAATAACAATTGCCCTCTCTCGAAATTAGAATATAACTTTTTCTTTATTGGGAGATTAATACTTTAGTTAATTATTGAGGTAATTTAAAATTAAGCGTTGCCAATAAAAGAAGGTGGGCGGCTTTTTAATGAATGAAGAATTTGAGACGATTCATTCTGCTTACTTTTCTCCCTAGAGTCACAGACAGGTGGATCTCATAAATTAAACACGTGTCACAGAAATCCTGCAAATCAATTTAAATAAATTATTTTTAATTTCATGGGTAATTGCAATTACATTACAATATATATATATATATTTCTATAAGGAAAAGAAAAATAAGATTGACCGACACTATATATATACAGTATAAATAAATATATGTA
>NW_019104542.1:537100-552083 GCF_001995035.1 Momordica charantia
TGAAGGTCTGTCCGACATATCGGAAGCCGGTCTTGTAATCAAAAGAATTATTATCCGACATGTCGATCGTCTTCCCCGGGCGAGTCGCAGAGCAAAATCCAGAAAGAAGGAGGAGGAGAAAAATGGAAAAAATGGCGATTGGGGTGAATCGAGAAGAAGCCATGGGGGAGAGATTTTGTGAGCTGTAATTGTAAATGTAAAGGGTGGGTGTTGAAATATTTTGCATGGGAAATATTTTATATAGGGGTAAAGCTAAAGCCTAAGCCGAAGGGGAATATTTTTTATTTTTTTATTTTTTAAAGTCAACGGTCCCAAAAATGGGTTTAATTTGGCAGTGGAAGAATACAAATTGCAATTCAAATTTGGGAAGAGATTTTTCCCGGAAAGTACGTGAAATTTCCTTGGGGTCACAATTTCTTGTGGTCGTAGAATTGAACAATTCCTTTTGTAATTTTTCAAATGTTTTGGTTACAAAACAAAAGAGATAAATATGTTATTAGTAGAAGAGAAGGAGTTGTGGGCTTTGGGTAATTATAATTACAAGTTTGTATTTTTTATTAAGAAGGGAATTTAAGCGAGACGTAGGGTTGATGTAATTAGGAATTAAGGTTGAAATTGAAATGTAAATTGAGGATCTTTTGCGTGGGAAGGTGAAATAAGAAAAGAAAAAACAAAAACAAAAACCAGTAGAATGCCACCCAACGCTAAACTTTTTAATTAAATTAATATGGCCTTTGACAATGCCTATTCATTTTATTTTTAACTTTAAGCCATCCATTTCTCTCACCTTTTTTTTTTTTTTTTTAGATTTTATTTTCAAGTCAATGTTCAAATTCTTTAAATTCTTATTCTTTGGTCACATCTTTGACCCTAGGAAAAACAATGCAAAAGACCCTCTTAGATTATTCATCCAAAACTTCCCACAATTCAATTACCCATATATCCTTCTACCCCAAAAATGAAGTTTCAAGTTTATTTCCAGAGTTGTGTTGTGTAATGTAAATCATGTATAAACTTTTTTTTTTCTTTGTATTTTCAGGTGAGGTAATTATTATCATTGATACTATAACCTAAACCGTAATGAATTCTTCTTTCTTGCTCATAGTTTTTTCACAAGAAATTCTCTCTCCTAAATCTATGTGCCGTTTCCATTTTCTTTCTTTACTTCATTGTTTCATTTTTTGTAGTCACTTGTACTTTTAAAGAATGGTGATCATGTAATTGATTTCTTTTATCTTGATGGGTTCTTAATTTTACTTCCTCGACTTCTCTTTGTGGAATCTTTTTATTTTAGACGATATTCGTAGTAGACTTTATTTCAAATTCTCTAATCTATTTTAAATTTTGTTGTAAGCCATTTTCCTCCATCCTCTGGGAGGATTAAAAATGTTAAGATTATGTCAATCCTAATTGAAATCCTCTAATATGTTGGCTAAATTCTCATCAACCTATAAAATTAGAAGAAAGTGAGGAATAATATAAAAAAGGACTAAAAAATTCATGAATAAGTTAAGTTAAATTACAAGTTTGGTCGTTGAATTTTGAGGATGTATTTCAAGTCTATGTCAAATAAATATCGGAATTTATAATTTTATATCTAATAAGTCTGTCCACGTGAAATTAAGTGAGACATATTATTGTTATTTTTATAAAAGAAAAAAAAAAGGTATTAAACACAACTAAGAATGAAAGTTGGAGGGACTATATTGGTAATTTTAAGTATTAAATTAAGAATAACAAGTGGAGAAAAAGGCCAAGAAATGGACAAGAGGAGATGCCCTGGTTGGTATGCAATTAGAGGTCGAAATGGTCAATTTAGGCCATATGCTTTTTCTTGATACCGACTTCTAATTCTACGCCTAAACCAACGCCAAGATGGGACAAATAAAAATTAGCTTCCTTTGCACCCAAAAAAAAAAAAACTTACATTATGGTAGAAATTTTTCTAATTACAATATGATAGAATTTTCTATGAATAATTTTATGGTTATGGTTTCCGACCTACCAAACATATTTCTTTAATTCTCCATGGAACAAACAAATTCATATTGTCATGCATTACTGCATGTTTCCTTTTCAGTCTATAACATTAAAGATGGATCTAAATTTTAGAATTAATCATCGTGATTAGTATCCTATCAAAATAATAATAAAATAATTTTCACTCATGATAAAAGATATCTAAACTGAATTTCGATATTAGAAAGTATATGGACCAAAATGACATTTTAACCTAATTTAACTGAATTTGAAAATCTAAATGTCTAGATTGCGAGCGTAACATTAGAATGAAATTAAGAATTGTGATTTAATCGTGAGATTTGATGCCAATTTGTGTATAATAAAATAAGGAATGGTTTAGGGGTGTGGATTAATATTGTAAATTAAAATAGTTGAAATGACACAAAGACAACATTATGGGGCACACAATAGTGCAGCAAGTAGGGGGGGAAGGGGATAGGTAGGGGGTGGGTTGGTGTCTCACCAAATCCTATGACTTTGTAATTAAAACAACTTTGCCACCTGTCTCTCTCTATTTATTTGGAGTCCAAATTTCTAATTATCAAAGGCTATAAATCTCATTTTTAAGAAAAAATTATTATTACCCTATTTTGAGTTCAATATGTACGGGTGGAGATTTAAACCTCTAATATTTTGATCTGGAATATATATTTTTGAACTATATGTTCAGATTGAGAATGTAATTTTATTGGTGGATGACGTCTAGTAAATTTATAGAGACCAAAATAACCATACTTCTATAAATTTCCAGTCCACTCCATTATTTTTTGTTCAATCGTTCAATCTTCCCAGTAATTTTTATATGAAGAAGCCATACTTAGTCGCAAACGTAGGAAGAAGGCATTGGACCTCCGATCGGATCCAACCCAAGGCACCTGACATATCCAACCTTCGGACCAACATGCATAACTACTTATCGGATAGCCTGTCCGACTCTCAACTTATAAATAGAAGGTCTCACTACAACATCAGGTATTGAATACTATCTTGAACTCTCTAATAAGTCCGAGTTTATACTAACCTGAGCATTGGAATATTTGTCCCTCTTGTGCAAGTCATTCCGACGTTCAAACTATTCCACTTATAATATCTTAATCAGGTTCCACCTTATCCAGTTTACCTAAACCAAATCAGCGGATTATAATATATTATAAAATAAAATTGGCCTTCTCAATTGAATTTTAAACTGTGATGATCTCATCTAAGTAACAAAATAATTATAATAACATTTCAATATATTTTGTAAATAAAGTCGAGTTCTAAACTTTGACATGGACAAATCAGTCAATTTTATAGTTAAAAAAGGCATAGTTGTTCAAAATTAGTTTAATTTTTACCTTCTAAGTCTGAAGTCAATGCTCGAGGAAAAAAATAAAACAATTTTCCAAGTCTTTGCGGTGTCTTTTCCGGAACATTTCAAACTGATATTTTGATTTCAATTGACCTTTTTCTTATTAAAATTTCATTATGTAGCTTTCTAATTAAGAAAATTCTATTCAATTTCTTATCAATTATCGCAGTTTGAATTCCAAAATTAAATATAAAGAAAATGACGTCAAATATTTTCGTGACATCAATTCCGAACTCAATTTAAAATATTTTACTTTGATTTTCATTTTCTTTGTAATGTAACTCCTGATTGTGACCTGAAAATTATTTAAACTTCAGTAAATAAATAAATATATATATATATATATATATATATATATATATATAACACCGTATTTGGTCCAATTCGTTTTCGTTAAAAAAATTATTATTTACTTATTTATTATTTTATTATATTTATTGATTTAATTTAAAATAACATAATTTACTTTATTATAAGATTTAATGTAAAGTTTTAATTAAATCAAATTAAGTTTTAAAATTAGATTTTGTTGGAAAATAATTGGTTTTATTAGGATTTTATTTAATTGATTTTAAGATTTAAAAAACTGTTTTTCTCTCGTTTGATTTTTTCCTTCATACGTTCCCTCCCCTTCTTCTCCTCCCTCTTTTTCTCTCTTTCTCTTGTATGTTGACTCTTATGGCACAAGTTCAAGTCTCGGTGATAAAATTTTTCTGACTCCCGAACCAACAATCTGTTTTTGCAGACCTTGTCTTCATTTTTAGGCTCCACGTCGCGATGACGTTGCAACAATATATATAGGACAATTTGTAAAAAGACCATTGATAGATGATAGAAATTCAACTCGATCACAAGGAACTTGTGAAATTGTTGAAATTAAATCTTTAGTTATTGCAAAAGGTACAACCTACAAACTAGTACTCTTAAACTCTAAGTTTTGTTACAATCAAATTCTTGAACTACCCTGTAAGACTATAATTAGAGTTTTTAATTTCATTTCTATAAAATTTGAGAACTATAATATTAACTTGAAGGAAAAAAAGTTGGCTTTCAAATTCGTGTCAAGTTAACATCTTGATTTAAAAAACAAAAAAAAAAAAGATTTAAATAAAGCAACTGGGTTAAATTCTAGCGATTTTAATAATTCTAAGAGTTTGATTATAACAATACTTTTTATAGTTTAAATAGCATCATTTAAACATTTTGTAATATTTAAGAGTTTAATCGTATTTTGGAAGGTGAAATGTGTATAAGTGTAGTTGTTGCAAATTTTCTAAAAATATATTAAGATGTTTCCTATAAAAAAAAATAATAAATAAAAATATATTAAGATGCGCCGGAAAGGTCAAAAACCTCACCAATGATATGGGAACACATGAAATGTCTTTTTTTTTTTCTTTTTTTTTTTTACTGCAACGACATGCAATGTTAAGAATTTCATTGAAATTATATATCTAAATATAAGTTGAACATATAAAATGTTTAAGGTTGACTCGAAATAACTTTCATTTGTGGTCGATGTGTTCAGTCTTCACTCGGTTTCTGTATTTGAAATTCCAAGTCTCTCTTTGAATGGACTCTTCCCATTTTAGTGGCTATTGCTTTGGTTAATTTGTTTTTAAATATTTCTCTTTCGCCGATATAATGTTTAGTTATTGTTTTATTATTTGTAACTTTCTTTTTTACAATTTTTAGTATATATCTTATCTTGAGCAGTTATTCACAGGTTAATATGAGTGAAATTTGCATAATTCATGTAGTTAAACATTAAACTTTCTAATATCAATATCAACAAATATGGGGCATAGATTTAAATCCTAGTTTTATTTACAATGTAATTATTCCTAAAAACATCATGTTAATGGCTTACTAGAAATAATATTCTAACTAATTGATTCGTTAGTAGGAATCTTGATGGACCAATATTATATTTTTGGTAAAAATTCTTTTATTTTTTCAAAAATTAAAATGTGGTCAAAATTTGAGTGATGATGTATTATTGTAAAGATAATGTAATTCTTAAGATTATTTTGATACGTAGTTTTTGAAGGGATATATATGGAAAAATAATTAAAAATACGGTTCCTTTTTCTTGTCATGTCGTTATGGGTTTAAAATGGGCATTTCGAGCCTCGGCCCACTTTTAAGTTAAATCCAGCCCAAATGAAAAAGGCTTTCCGACCTAGTTTTAATATTGGGACTTTGTTGGGAAATATAATGTCTTTTTGCGGGACCTTTTAAAAACGTTTTCTTTCGCACAAATATATTAATTAAAAAAATGGGATAAAACTTGAATTGTAACCTCACAAAATTAAAATTATATTTAGGATTAATGATAAATTTACACGTTTTCTAAATTAATTTTAAAATCGATAAATCAAATTATGTCACGTGTCTATTGTGGTTCCATGAAATCAATTAATTCGATCAAATCCATGAAGAGATTTGGTCCAAGCCTATGGCCCATTAAGTCCATGTCTCGTATAAGACCCATCAAGACTCTATAAATAGGGTGGGTTACCTCTCATTTGAGACATTCGGAGAGATCCATAAACATTAGAGATTCAGAGCCACTAGAGCATTCTCATCCACAAGCTACAAGTCGAATAACTTCAACAAACTACAAAGCCGAAGACTTATTCTTCAATAAGCTGCAAAGCCAAAAAACTTCAAAAGTTACTACAAAGCTGAAGAACCTCACAAGTTACAAGTTGAAGACTTCACAAGTCGAAGATCTCACGAGCGAAAGTACTTCATCAAGCTACAGATTTTCGTCAAGCGAGTCGAAGAGAAGATCAAGCCACAAACTTCGTCAAGTATCAAACTTCGTAAAGTATATATGGTTCAAATCTCCAATTCCACATGTTGTTGAACTTTAGGGAAAAAAAAGGAAGAAATTACCTTTTTTTATCCCTAAAATTTAAACAACAAAGTCGTTTCATTTATAGGTTTCAAAATCACACACACTTTTATTTCTAATGTTTATAAAATACTTTCATTTGCCAAAATGAACCTAGTTTAGTGATCCTCGAAGGTTGAAACATCCCTGCTCTTAATTTTTGGTACTAAAAAAAACTTCAATTTAATCTTAGCGTTCTATTTTTTTGTTAGCCAACCTAATGGAAAAGTTATATGACATATTAAAGAGGAGAGAAAAAAAATAAAAATAAAACCTTTCCTTTCCCTCCCCACTCCTCCCTTTCCTTTTATGTGCAAAGCATGCCGCTACTTCTTTGCCAGCCCTCTACCCCTATGCTGCCCCCACCTACCGCCCTCTCTCTTTTAATCCATCTTCATCTTTTGTTTTACTAGCGATTTTTTCAAATTTCAAAAATTTTCCTTCTCTATGTGTTCATACCAAGAACGACCAATTTCTAATCGTTTCGAGTTCGCATGCAGAGAAGTAGCAATGACAAGAATGAAAGTAATATTAATTTTATAAGTTATACCCTTCAAAAAAAATAAATTTATAAGTTCATCACATCAACTATTTTATTGTAAAATATGTCGCGTCATCTTTTTACTAGCTAACCAAGATTTAACACCAAAATACTATATTTCCAAAATCTAATAAGTTGAGATGAAATCGAATTGAAAACTCTATGGACTACAAAAATTTTAAAAAGAGAGAAAAAAAAAAAGGGTCATTAAAGATTGCGTTTGCAGAATGGGAAAGTGGGTGCTTTGGTGGTAAAAGGGCGTTACCGGCCTCGGCCTTGGGATTGGTTCCACTGCGCCCTGCTCTCCTCTGACACCCTCTCACTTTCTGACATTATTGTCCTTCAACCCCCTCTCCTTTCTTTTTTCTCTCAATCCCCCTGTGCTATCCCGGGCTAAAAGTTATAATTTATAAAACATTATTCAATTATTTCACGACCAGTCTCACGGACAACATTTAGTATCGAAAGACATATATGAATTACTAATTCCTAAGGTCTAAGTGACGGTGACCATCATGGAATTAGAACATATTTTCTCTCAATTATCATAACCATTTTGAACCAATGAACCACCCATTGAAATATTTATCTTACTAAATTCAAATTAGGATATCATATCTGATATATTCAAACCTGTGCGATGTCATAGATTCGAGTTCCCTAATGTATGCCTAAGATTTTGAGTACAAATTAAACTTTATTGAAGAGCTAGGGAGAGAGAGAGAGGAGATACTTGGCAGTAGAAAGCTAGTATTTACACAGAAGACAACCCAACTGAGTCGTTGAAATAACTAATAAGTAAATCCATTACACTTGCACAAACCATTTAAACTCTTTTTGTTAGGACGTCAGCTGCAGACCAAATGGAAATGATTCCACCCCTCAGACTAAAGACTTGTTAGAAGAAACCTCTGTAGAGTGTAGAGTGTAACTCTGTTTCTTTTATAACAACCCATTAATTACTAAAACCATTGTTAATGTTAATGTTAATGTTAATGTCCTCCCCATCAATTCCCACCAAAACCCTTCAATTTCAAACCTGGAATTACCATCTGAGGCAACCAAATTCGCCTCCTCCAAACTTGCCTTCGAGTTGGGTTTCAGTTTCATCAATTTCACTTCTTCTTCTTCTTCTTCTTCTTGCTTACATGGGTTCACTCCATAAGGAGCATTGTTTGCTGCTACCGTTCCAATGGGGTAACACAGATTTGGGTTGTCCCAGGCTCCAAATCGCCTCCTCATTTTCCCATAAAACCTTTCGGGAAATTTAAGGTCTCCATACAAATTGTTCCCAAATAGGTAAATTGTGCTAACAAATGGCAGAGTTGCAAGTTTTGGCGAGGGGTTTCCGGTAAGATTGTTGCGGTCGAGACCCAGAAACCTTAGTTTTTTCAATTCGGACAGTGAATCGGGGATTTCCCCTGTCAAACCCATGTCGGAAAGATCCAAAATCACCAAATTTCTTATGCTTTTCCAGTTTATGCTCTTGAGTTCTCCTCCAATTGGGTTGTTGGATAAGATAATCTCTTCCAGTGAATTCATATTCTCGAACGATTGTCCCAATCCGCCGGAAAAACTGTTGTTGCTGAGATCCAGAAGAGTTAAATTTCGCATATCGCCGATCTCACTCGGCAAGTTTCCACCCAATTTGTTATCACTCAGATCAAGTTTCAGGAGGGAAGTCAAATTTCCCAAACTCGTCGGCAGAGGACCCGTCAGCAAATTCCTACTCAAATCCAGAATCAGTAACTCGCTCAGCATGCCAAGACTTTGAGCAATTGGACCAGTGAGAGAGTTTCCGGCAAGAACCAGCCGCTTCAATTTGATCAAATTGCCAAAATTTTCTGGGATTTCACCCACCAATCCGTTCTGTAATAGAACCAAAGATTGCAGCTTCGTTAGATTCCCCAAGCTGGCCGGAATGTTCCCAGTTAGACCGTTGTTTGATCTGAATTCCAGAGATTCCAAACTTCCGGCAAGTTTTGGCCATTCTCCGGTTGGAAGCGAAACAGAGCTCCTTCTGTTCGAGACAAAGCAGTTGAAGAAGGACAGCGTTTTAAGGCGTTTGAGTTCAAACAATTGCTGTCTGAACTCAGCATTTGGAGCACAAGCAAGGGAGTTTTCGTGAGTTGGTCCAAGGTTTAGAGCAGTAACATACCAGAGCCCATCAAAGATATCACAGGAAACCCCCTGAAAGTAACCTCAAAAATCATTCCATTTTTTCCGTTTTCTAAGCTGATTCCTCATTTGGAAAATATTAGAAAAAAACAACAACAATACAAAAAAATGGAGGGGAAAAGAAGAAGAGTTACCTGTATTGGAGTCCATCCACAAGGATCTGGGTAGAGATCTGAGCCATTCCACCAATTACCCACAAACCCCTGTATTGCAGAGTACAGAGCATCAAGCTCTGTTTTCTCCATTGGGGCTTCCCCACCTTCTTGTGCATAGCTCCAACTTCCAAGGCAGAGGAAGAAGACACCAAACAGAATCTTCATTGCCATAACAGAACCAAATTAAAACAGAGTCACATACAGAACAAGGAGAGGAAGAAGTAAGAAACTCAGAAGCAGCTATGGCTGAGAAAACTGGTTTCCTCTGTGTTGGATTTAGAAGCCTTTGGTGACATGGGGGGAAAAAGCAATGGAACAGACAGCGGAAATGGTGTGGTTTTGAAGTAGACAACGTACATGCATGGGGTCACAAGAAAATATGAAAAAAAAAACTGTAGAGAAATCACATAAAGCCTAAAGGAAGCTAGATAAGGCAACGATCAAAGAAACAGAGAAAACCAGAGAGATTTTATAAGAATGTAAGAGATGCAAAGGAAGAGAGTGGTGGTGGTTGAGTTTACGGAGGAGAGAGTTGGGGAAAGAAAATGGGGGGCAAAGGGATATAGCCAAAGGCAAGCACAATTCTCAAAAAGGGCCAAAAAGCAATAATAGTAATAACAATAATAAAGATCAGAGCGCCATAAAACTACTGAAAGGCTAGCCAAGGCCCAAGGCAGCCCCCAAGTGAAAGCGAAATATGGGGCGGGGCTGCTTGTGTTTGTGCATGCATTTGCGAGTGGTGAGAAATTATTTAGAATAATTATTGTGTTAACAAAATTTATTACTGTAGTAGCATAGGATGGCTAAAAGGGTGAAGTAGTTGTGGGAATTATGGGTTTAGTCTTTAGGGGGTGGTGGCTAAGAGGGCCTAGATTTAGGGTTAGGGGATAGGACTGGGGGGAACTAAATGGGGCTTTTAGAAGGGGACCATTTTCCATGCAGAAGAAAGAGAAAGTTGCATGTGTATCATAATATGCATGCAGGGATAAACAGGAATACAAAAAATAATAAAAGTTTGGTTTTTAAATTTTTTGGGATGAGATTTTGAAGAGAAGAGGAAAAAGACAAAGGGGGATTTGGGGCTCACAGTGAGGAGGATCATTGCTTGCTCTTTAATTAGGAGAGCTGCAAATTGCAGTTGATTTGAGGTCTGATTCTCTCACTACTACAACAACCACTTTTAGCCTTTCTTTTCAACTCAAAAACTAATTCATTATCAAAACATTTCTTCTCATACATGTATTTTTTGTTCTCTTGAAATTAGATAAGTTTGCGAAAATATAATTAAATAAGATTTTTTTTAATATAAATTGATGTAAAAATAATGAAGAACGTACATTGAAGTTATGATTTGTTTTAAAACTGATTTGGGACGGAGTATTTTTTTAACCAAAAGAAAACGAAAGAACTAGATGAATATATAATTAAAATTGTTCTGTTCTCGAAACAAATCCGAAATTCCCGATTCCCAATAATTAATTTTCATGATAATTCGGACTCGTGATGCATGAGACGAAAGAAGAAAAAAAAAGGTGGTTATGAAGAAGATTTGGAAATTAATTTATCGAAAAAGGGAGACGAATATGTAAAAAGCAAAAAGCAAAAGGTAAGAGCGTAGGGTAGAGGAGAGGCATGGGCATGGCGATCGGGCAAGGGCTTGGCGAACCGCGCTGCTCGAAAAGAGGACACGGTTTTGTTTTGTTTTCTCTGCTTTCCATTCCACAAAAATTAAAAAAATTAAAAAAAAATCAGAGAGAGAAAGGAAAACGACATTCCATCTTTCCATGTCTGTAGTAGTGTGTACTGTACTGTGTGATTACGTTTCATCATCGCAGAGATAAAACAAATTAAATGCATGCAGTGGGAGGGATTTGTATTTAATTGAATTGAATTTATCGACGACAGTGTCTTACTTTACTTACCAGGAAGGGGCGATAATTTCGATTTGGAGCCGAAGCCGAAGCCGAAGCCCTGGATCTGGATCTGGATGCTGCCGAAATCAAGAATAATCCTGCAGAGATTCAGAAGGTGTTAGGTTTTAATTATGAGAGAGAAATAGGGCTTGGATTTCAACTGTGGACTAATTCTGCTTTGTGGTCGAGTAAACACGCAGCAGAGGCAGAGGCAGGGCGCGGCTGCCGCCTACATTATCCGAAGCCCACGGCGGACTGACAGCCAAATGTAACGCCCCGTCCAAGTTCAAGATTCGGAATTCAGATTTGGTCTTAATAGCCCCTAACATTTTCCTGCGACTTGATCGTGCCACCATCTTTAGTTATAAGTATTGTCTCCACCCACGTGTTTAAGCAACTAGTAGGTCATCCAACCTAGAATTGCTCTAAGTCAAGTTTAACTTTGGAATTCCTACCGAAAATGAAGGTACACAAATACAGGCAGTGATTATCAATTCAACTTTTCTTAACCATTTTTACATGATATCAAATCCCTTCTATGATTCATTCATGTTCCCCACTCGGACATCATAATAGTAAAGATGGAGGTGTGGTTTCTTCCTTGTTGGTTTCATTTAAAGGGTTTGGACCACAGCGCATGGCGGATGGCGGAGGGCCGGCAGACGTGGCTCGCTTTGTTGCTGCTGAGAGGTCGTTTTCCATCCTCTACTCTCTAATTATATGTAATTATTTTACTATGCCCTATTAGTATTGGTTTTTTTTTTTTTCTTTTTTCCTTCATTAAAATCTTTGGGCCAGCCACGCTTGCCCTACAAACACTTTATTTAAACTGATACATGACTTTTTGGCACTCATGGTGGTTTCAGAGCTATTAAAATTATTGTATGGTTTAAATTTTTAGATGTGGTATAAGGGAGTAGGTAATATTTTCAATTACTCTCGTATATTGTATATTTTAGTCCTTCAATTTTTAAAAGTTTAATCCTAGTTCTTCAATTTTCATTCATTATTATATAATTCCAAGTCATTGAATATTTTTATTTAATATTAATTCGGTTTATTTTTCAAGATTATCATGTTTTGAGGAGTGAAATTGAAGTTTTAAAAGTTAAAACGGCCAAAATTGAAATATATAAAGTTTGGACACTATTATAACTCATAACTACAAATATGGCTTTATAATACGAAATATTAATAAATGAAGGCAAAACATATAGTTTTTGTCCCCTTCTTTGGGTTTTTTTTTTTTTTTTTTAATTTAGTCCTCCTACGATTTAACATCTTTCAAATTGTACTGTTTTTCATTAGTATATGTTAAATGCAGTACCTATCAAGGTGACAGAAATGTCGAAGAGGATTGAGGTCACTAAAAAGAGAATTTTATATTCATCCTCGCTAAATGAAATTTCAACTTTTAATTCCAGCATTATCCATATTTTATATCTATTGATACGACATGTATAGTTCAAAACTATTAAATGTAAATAACTAAATTGAAAATTTTTAAATAAAAAAAAACCAAGCATATATTTAACCAAAATCCAAATAAATTTTACACTTTCTAATGATATATAAATACTTGTTGTCAATTCTAAGATGCATAGATATACAAACACGCCAAGAATGACATTGATTTGAGACGATACTCAAAGTTGCACTCTCTCTATCTCCAACAACCCCATAAAGTTTCATTGTAAATTAGTTTTCTTTATAATTGAAATACTGTTCCGTAAAACGTTTTAAAGATTAGAAACTTTTTGAAATGTTAGTCGGTCCTGTGCGGGAGGTATTGCTTGAAGTATAAGTACTTTTTGGATAAATTTTCCTAGATGTTATTATTGTTTCTTCTTTCTTTTACTTGAGAGAAGTTTGAGTCTTGAGGAAGAGATGAGAGGTAGAAATAGTCCCACCGCACGTGTCAATTTTCTCATTATATTTCAGATGCTTGTTCTTGAATTTGGATCGAAAGTCTTCAAGTTGGTCTTTAAATCTTCAAGTCGAGTTTTTAGTTTGGTGTGAATTATCTCAATTCTGAAAATGTTAACCTTCAAAATGAATGAGACCCCTTCTATTTATAGAGGTTTCTACGGGTTTAGTGGACTTTTGGGCTTGGGTAATTTTGGACTTAGCCCAACTATTTATAAGTGAATTTAAATTTATTTAAATTTAAATATTAATCACCTGGTCTTGGGTTTTGGGCCAGTGAATCAAATTAATTCCAAACTCAATTGTCACATGACCCAATTACATATTTTAAATGTCAATTTATCTTTCATTTTAATTTAGGATTAATATATAATTAATCTCTAAATAAAATAGATAATGACGCGGTTTATTATTGGCCCGAAATTTATGATTCTGGGCAAAACTTAAAAAAAAAAATCATGATACAAATTGATCATCAAAAATAGAAAGCAACGCTCTGAGCTTTGTTGTTATAGTCAAAATATATGTTTGGAAGCCTCACATTTATTGGTATCTAAAATTACTTGTATATCATGATTAAACCTTATTTTATATTTGAAAATGATTTCGACATAACTAAAACTATTTTTATTATTGTCAAAGTCACTTTTATTTAAAATAGCAATATTTTATAAGTTATTTTAAAAAATGGCAATGCCAAATTACATTTTAACATGACTATGTTAAGAAACTAAAAGCCAGGTAGGGAATCGCATGCCTACAGTTTAATTTAAGGGATGACATTTTAATATGTCTTATGTTTTACTGATGTAAAGTTTAAAAGTCGTATGATTTATTTTTAGACCATGAAAATTGATGAGTTATGTTGATGCGTGGATTTCGGTCATCCGGTTCTCCTCCTCGCACCTACCAAACTTGTTGATCCGGGACTAGTACCTGCAAAACCAGATGAGCTAAACCGGTGCGACTCTAGTCACACGGGCTCCGATGCTTAAGTTATCAGGAGGATAATGTGAAATGTAGCTAGTTTTAGATGTCCTTACCTCTAAGGCTGGATCGCTACTTATAGTCGCCAGGTTGTTCCAGAACATTTCATAGGTAGCTAACCCTAATTTCGTTGGCGGGCCTGAGCGAAACCGTGGATTGAAGACGAAGGGCCGCTGGAGGGCCGTGGGCCGTGCCACGGGTCGGGACCGAGCCCATCGCAGCCCAGTGGCTTCCTTCCGATCTTCACCTGTACCTCGACTTTCGGTTTCCATTGCATAACGAGTTATAGAAATTTGTGTTTAGTTTATGACTTTTGTGATTTTAAGTTGATGTTCCTAACTTTTTTCTTTTTCCTTTAATTTGCAACAGGAAAGAGGAAGATGATTACCATTTATTTTGAGACTGCAAGTTCTGACATTTGTATTTAAATGACAAAATTACCCTCAAAATAAAAGTAATAGAATAATAAATTTCACGTGCATCTTTCCCTTCTTGATTTTCATTTTGATTTGTTAGGAATTATAGGAAGGAAATAGGACTTAAATTTTTACCTAAGAAAAAATGCTATATAAATCAAATATTTAATATATATCAAATGTTTATGCAAGGATATGCACAACAGTGTACTTCTGGTTGCAGCTCGAACTCGGCCTCCGGACCGATCTGAATACTTGGGCGGACCTGCACAAAAAGGTGAGCACTCCGACGATCAAGTCAGTATAGGTCGGATTCCCAATTTAGTTCGAGGTCAGAAATCATCCTACCTGATCGTGGAGTGAGACCCTCTACTTATGGGTGGTAGTCCCGCTACTCTCGCGACGGTTTCACCCGGTAATCTCGGGGCCGTCGGTTACACCCGGTAATCTCGGGACCGACGGTTACACCCGATAATCACGCCGCTGACAGTAGTTCATATCGGCCCCCACCGAGCTTCCCGGTAGGTCGGACCTCGGCCAGGTTCACCTCGGCCCTCATACTTAGCATCTGTCAACGCTAGTGGTGGTGATCTCG
>NW_019104542.1:558738-616337 GCF_001995035.1 Momordica charantia
TTGGAGGAAGAAAGCATGAAAGAGCATCCAAAACTTCTTGATCTAGTGCATCATAAGTGTTCAAAATAATAGCAGAAGCTTTTGGAGTCCACTTCGTTTGTTGAATGAAAAAGTTGAGAAATATGTCATCTGGATCGGTTGTTCTAATGAAACTTGGTAGATCCTTAAGTCGTATATTTTTCATCCCCGGAATCCAGTCCATAATGGTTTCGAGGCAGCCATTGGTTAGATAGCTTTCATCTGCAAAGCGAA
This sequence comes from Momordica charantia, assembly GCF_001995035.1. The sequence continues at coordinate 558,991 of NW_019104542.1, forward strand.
ACAAAATATATCTTATAAATATTGTTAGGTTCCTTGATCTTTTCAATTCAGGTAAGTTATAAGAGTTTTTAGAGCATACCTTTAAATGGAGTCACCCCTCGCTCTACAAGCTCGCGATAGTACATAAAACCAATCAAGCTACAAGCGCTGACGGGCCAAAACTGTGCAATGGGAAGGCCAAATTGCAAGGCGGCTTGAACAGAAAACGACATACAACCATCGCCAATAACACAACTAACTGGTGGGATGCTATGAGACGAAGCATCGTTGAGTTGAGACAGAAGGTTGCAAAATGGGGTGAGAAAATTCTTACAAACTGCGATGCAAAGTGAAGGCAAGTCTTGTGGTGCGTCAATGTGGGAAGGCGGCGGCATACCGTCTGGAATGGTTTTGAACTGAAAGTTGTGTGCCGTTGAGAGAGTTGAGGGCTCTAGACTTGATTATGTGATTTTGAGTGTATTCTGTATTCACGAAAGTTATGTAAAAACCTCTCTGGTGAAGAAGTTTGGCAACGCTTAACATTGCATTGATATGACTTTGAACTGGAAGTGGGATGCAAACAGCATGAGGCTTATCACTCATTCTTACATCAAAATTCATCTTTCTCTTATAATGATCCCCCATTTCCTTCACACTATTTATAATTATAAATTTTTCATTTTTGTTTTGAATCTGGAAAAAAGTTATTTGACATTAAAAATTATGAACATGATCGGTTAGAAATAATGGGCACCTCAGGTTTTCATAATAAGATAATATTGTCTCAAATAGACATAAATTCCTGTCACTTTTTTTAGCTTCATTCAAAAGGCTTGTATCACGATGTTGTCCCTTAATTATATATCATCATTTTTTCTTTATTATTGTTTTTTATAACACAAGATTTTTTTATTTACCTACTCAATGTAAAACTAGGTCAATTTCCAACTATTTCTTTTATTCACGTTTACGGAAAATAAAAAAGAAAAAAAAATATATATTTTATTCATATTATAAAGTTTTCGAATTATTGCGGTTTATTGCGACCGACAAACCACAATTATTGGGTGCGTGAAGAGGAAAATTCAAAATGCCGCTACCAGCCAAAGGACATATGATGTGTCTAATGGAAAAGGTATTCTGGCCAACCAATAGGATTGGAGCGCCTGCAGAAATTGTTTACAAATTTATTAATTTTTTATTATTTATTTTGCCTCGTTTGTGCAAAACCCTAAGTACACCCCTGTAACTGCGATAAATGAGAATGATTTTTACTTTTCGGTACTGTACCATTATCCAGATTCATAAGCTAGTAGAAGGTTAGATATCTCCGATATATGAATTAAATTTGAGATAAGTATATAATTATCTTATTTCGTAATTCAAATTATAAAATTGACTTAACTATTAAAAATTTACAATATTGTCTAAGCATTAACGTTTTATGGTTGGAATCCATAAGAAAATTACAAATTAGTCTTTTCTAACCTACAATATGATTATATGTATATTATATTTTTTACTTTTAACCTTTTATTGGAGTATATGTTTATCATATTATATATTATATAATCTTTTGTTGGAGTATATGTTTATCATATTGTATATTAGAAGATTAAAGTAAAAAATGTATTATACAATGGTCGTTGTTATATAATCTAGTATATACTAATAACCTTTTCGAGGAGTATAGGTTTATCATACTATTAGAAAACACTGAAAAAAACTGCCGGACAAGAAAAAGCCATCGAAAAAAAAGATGTAATGGTAGTTTCCGACGAGGAGGAAAATAGAGAATTGGAAAAGTTTTGTTAAAGTTAGAAGGATTGATTATTATTGATGGGAGAAAAATCGGATGAGGCGCACGAGAGAATGTATTTTAAAATTTTGAATATATCATATGGAAATCGTTAACTTTTGAATAAATATTAAATTTAATTATCTAAATATAATAGCAAATCTCATTAAATCAAATAGTATTAATTGAGGGCAAATTTGAGATTTAAAAAAATTCAAATCTCGAAATTCAAATATGAAAATAATGAAAATAAATGTCATTTTGTGAAATATAGTTTATACTTTGACCAATGGAAGAACCCATAAGCCTAACTTTTTAAGTTGAACAATAGTTCATCCTTAATAACAAGCTAATCCGAATTTTATTCGGATATCGAAAATGAAATTGACAAAATTCTGTTACTTTTATTAACTAATTAAAAACAAAATACTTTATTTTTTTAGACCATACCTTTCAACAACAACATTTTGTTGATTCTATTTTATATTTCTTTTTTTTCAAATAAGACCAATCTCTTTTCTCTTCATTTGTGAATTTCTTTTTATAAAATACAGAGTTTAATTAAACTACCTTTTGATCAAAGATATATATATGATCTAGACTGTGATGATATATTTTTGCATTATTTTAATTAGAGTCTATGCCAATTATCTTTCATACTATTATTAGAAGTTGGATTTGGGACTCATGATCTACAACTGGACAAGAATACCCGTATCAAAATTATATTCTTAGAAAGGAAATATCTCCAGGGTACCCAAATCGCACCCACATTTAGGCTTCTTGGGAATATAATAAAGAAGGAAGAAACCAAATCTTGTTGACGGAAAATTCGAGAAGAATGTTGCCGGGTCCTTTGGACTATTGAGGCTGTGCATTGTGTATTTAATTTTCTTTTTTCATATATTAATATGAATTTGAATTTTAAAAATGTCGAACATATATCAAATACTATAATTATTTGCCAATACGAACTTTAACTAAATATTAGTGGACACCTAAAAGTGAAGCTCATATGTAAACTAGGCCCATTCAACCAGTCATTTTCTTTTCTTTTCTTTTTCATGTTCTTGTTCTTGTGTTGCGCCTGCATTCATTTCTAAAGAAAAAAAAAAACTTAAAATTATTGCAAATGAAATCCAAGCCACGCGACAGAAGGCTTCTCTTCTCTTTCTTCAACTCTCTTAGTCTCCGACGATCTTTACTATCTCCTTCCGATTCTCTCCGCCGTCTTCCTCCGACCCTCTTCATCGTATCCGCTCCATCTAGTCGGCAGTCACAAGAACGTACCCATATCTGAAAATAACCTAAACACACGGAATAACCAGCGTCGACTGTCCGAATCCGGTAAACCGCCAAGCCGAACCGATAAACCGACAGACTATCAGTTCGGCGCGGCTTGGTTTTTATGATTTTGCAGTTTTGTTATGGGTTTGGTTTCGGTTTTGCTTCAAAATCGAGCCCAAGCGACCCACTTACACCCCTTTCAATTTTCGTACTGACCACTGAGTACAAATATTTGAATATTTAATATAGGAATTAAGAAAAAAGAAATTATGAAAATTACGGAAGAATTTGTTTAAATTATTATTTTTATAAGAAAAAGAAAAATTGAGAAATAAAAACTAAAAAATAGTGGGAATGATAGTGTGTAAGGGGGGAGGAGAGAGTCAATTGAGGCTTATTTTACATCGGTCCAAAGGTACGAGAATGCACAAATCCAATAACATCCTCCTTCCTTCCTACAAAATTTAAAATAGATTGATTAATTATCTCCTACAAAATTGTCTACAAATTCTATTCTTCTTTGAACAATAGAAGAAGAAAAAACAGCTAAAAAATATTATACAACACAAATTTAAGCTACTAAACCCTGCACCCGAAACACAGGTTAACCAACACAACTCTATACTTCAAAAGCTACCCAAACTCAAGTTACACAGCACCCTAAAATCAACCCCAAGTTTAACAAATCCAAACTATAGATATCGAATCTGTGGGCCAAACGGCCCATAAATGTTGGATAGCAACTTCAAATATAAGTTATGAAAATAAAACCATTACAAGAGGGGCCACCACAAGCAACTTTGTGTGGTGCTAAAATTAAGATAGTAAAATTTCAACTACTAGTTTATCAAAGTTTAGGTAAGAAGAGCCTCCAGGTAGGTAGGATTCCTCTGCTTTTCTTTTCAACTCCATGACATTTTTCTTCATCTCTTCACCCTTCTTTCCTTCCATTAGCTCTTTGATACAACTCTCCACTTTATCTCTCTTCACGTCATTGTCTATTTCCAATGCAATGCCCCACTCCACACAACAATATCGACATGTTGTTTGTTGATCGCCAAAGAATGGCCACGATATCATAGGCACTCCACCACTTATGCTTTCCATAGTCGAATTCCATCCATTGTGTGTCAAAAACCCTTTTATTGAAGGGTGCTTCAAGACTTCCTCCTGTGAGCACCAACTAGCAATCATCCCTCTTTTTTTTGTTTCTTCAAGAAAATCATGAGGTAAAATGATTGAACCATCATTGACAAGATCAGGCCTTATGATCCACAAAAATGGTTTCTTGCTGTTTGCAAGTCCCCAAGCAAACTCTGTGAGGTGGTGGAGTGTCATCACCGTAAGGCTCCCAAAATTTATGTAAATCACAGAGTTGGATTCCTTGGAATCAAGCCAATTAATACACTCACCATTCTCTTCCCAAAGATTTGTTGCTATTTCCTCTAGGCCTCCACCGTTGATTTGCCTTGCAAATAAGTGGAGTGGACCAATCGTGTAAATTGGAGGAAGAAAGCATGAAAGAGCATCCAAAACTTCTTGATCTAGTGCATCATAAGTGTTCAAAATAATAGCAGAAGCTTTTGGAGTCCACTTCGTTTGTTGAATGAAAAAGTTGAGAAATATGTCATCTGGATCGGTTGTTCTAATGAAACTTGGTAGATCCTTAAGTCGTATATTTTTCATCCCCGGAATCCAGTCCATAATGGTTTCGAGGCAGCCATTGGTTAGATAGCTTTCATCTGCAAAGCGAAACAAAATATATCTTATAAATATTGTTAGGTTCCTTGATCTTTTCAATTCAGGTAAGTTATAAGAGTTTTTAGAGCATACCTTTAAATGGAGTCACCCCTCGCTCTACAAGCTCGCGATAGTGCATAAAACCAATCAAGCTACAAGCGCTAACAKGCCAAAACTGTGTAATTGGGAGGTTAAATTGCAAGGCAGCTTGAACAGAAAACGACATACAACCATCTCCAATAATATTGCTAATCGGTGGGACGATGCTATGAGATGAAGCATCATTGAGTTGAGAAAGAAGGTTGCAAAATGGAGCGAGAAAGTTTTCACAAACTGAGATGCAAAGTGAAGGCAAGTCTTGTGGTGCATCAATGTTGGAAGGCGGGGGCATACCGTCTGGAATGGTTTTGAACTGAAAGTTGTGTGTGCCGTCGAGAGAGTTGGGGCCTCTAGATTTGATTATGCGTTTGTGAGTGTACTCCGTATTCACGAAAGTTATGTAAAAGCCTTTCTGGTGAAGAAGTTTGGCAACGCTTAACATTGCGTTTATACGACTTTGAACAGGAAATGGGATGCACACTACATGAGATTTATCACTCATCCTTTGGTCACAATTCATCTTTCTCTCTTACAATCTCTTTCTCTTACAATACTCCCATACTTCGAACTATTTATAACTATCAATTTTTTTTAATTTGACTAAAAAATTATTTGAAGTTAATAATTGTGAAGATGACCCGTTAGAAATAATGGGCACTCCACATTTTTCACAATACCATGATATTGTTTAATTTAGACAAATTCTTGTATCTTTATTTTTAGCTAAATAGGTTGTTCCTCAATTATATATTCATGATTTTTTTTCGTTCATCTTTCTTTTCTATAATGTACAATTTTTTCTTTATCTAGTCAAGGTAAAACTTGGTCAATTTCCAACTATTTCTTTTTTTCAAGTTTAAGGAAAATGAAACAAAATTATTTTATTCATATAAAATTTTCGAATGATTGCAGTTTATTGCGACCGATGAACCACAATTATTGGGAGCGTGAGTCATCTAAGCAATTTTCCATCAGATTTTATTTATTTATTTACATGTAACATGCTAATCAGATTTTATTTGTTTATTGTCTCAGAAAGAAAAAAAGTTTAATTTGTTTGTTTATTTATTTGCGTGTAACATGCTAATCAGATTTTATTCTAATATTCCAAAGGAAATAGACAAAACACTCTACTACTTTTATTGACTAATTAAAAACAAATAATTTTATTGTTTGTGCATAAGTACCTTTCAACAACTACATTTTGTCCATTATCTTTTAAATTTAAATCATGCTTTTTTTGGGCAAATAAGACGGATCTCTTTTTCATTTATTGTGATTTTTTTTAGTATAACATGCAGAGTAGAAATTCAAACTCCCAATCTTTTGATCAGATATTTATATTTGAACTATATTCAGATTGACCACTCATTATAATTTGTGGATTGTAATATTTTGATTTATGTGTCAATAATGTGCACAACTTTAACTTGCCCAGACTTTCCACAATTGAAATTATAGTCTATGCTAATTATCTTTCATATTATTATTAGAAGTTGAATTTTGGAGTCATGAACTACAAATAGACAAGAATACCCTTATCAAAATTATGTTCTTAGAAATAATTATCTTTCATATCAACTAAAATCGCACCCACATTTAGGGTTTTGTGAACATAATAAAGAATGTAGAAATAATATATAAAGTACACGTGGTGGCTTTTAATAGGTGTAAATAAAAGAAGGAAGAAACCAAGATTGTTGATGGAAACTTGGAGAAGAGTGTGCTGCGCTGTCATTTGGACTGTTGAGGCTGTGCATTGTGGCTAATGTCTTCTAAATCGGCCACCCTCGCTCAAAGGACAGGCTTAAATTTGGTTAAAGTATATGTATTGGGCATTGTCTTATTGAGAATCACTTGTTCTGTTTTTCTCCGTTGGCAGGTACCATAAATTACATAAATAGTCAATTTTAACATATTAAGGGTCTGCAATCTCAAATATTTACACTTTTAATGTTAAATATATAAACTTGTCTTAGAGGGAGATCATATATAAAGTATCGAGTTGCTCGTGATATATTTTTAATAAATAATTAAACTATTTTCTAAAAAAGGAAATATGAAAAATTTGGGTGGCATTTCATGTTATTATTTTTATTTATTATTATATGTTTCTATTTTAATAAATTATTCAACAAATATGGTGTTGGAAGAAACAAAGACACGAGCCAGGTAGGTAGAGCTTAATGGTCCAAGGTTTAGGCTGAGCTCCAAGATCGACACTTTGATTTGGATCATAGGGTTACCCTCGAGTTCATCGAAGGCGAGCTATGATGTCACAAGGTTCAGTCAACAGCGAGGAGTAGGTCCCCATATCCCAAAAACAGTTGAATAGTTGAAATAGATAGGCAACCACCCATCTAATCCCCTATAAATACACCATCACTCCACTCAATCAGGTATGAAAATCTGTCTGAAACTGATCTGTCCAGCTCATACTCAGAACTAACTTGAGCGTTGGAGTGTTCTAAATGTTTTTGCAGGTCTCTCACTTCCAGCTCGCTTGCCCAAGAGCTCGCTAGGGCTCAGCACGTGTCGCTCAACAACGTAAAGAAGATTTTAGCATAAACAATTGGCACAGTCTGTGGGGAACAACGTCTAGTCAAGCCAATCACTCTCCCATAAAGACGATTGAATGTTCCCAAGGTTCAAGTAACCGAAATGCGGAGGACCAAGATTGTTCTTTAACGATCATAAACACACGAAACTAAACACGCGAAAATCCTCCATCGTCGAGGAACTAGGGTGGACTCACAGAGGATGTGCTCTCTGTCGCCAATGAGCAGGTGGCCAACCTGCAGGACGAGGTCGGCGACATGAGGGCACGAATGGAGGTCATGGCGGAGGTGCTGTAGGTTTCTGAGGCGACACTTTGATAAGATGAAAAATACACCCATATTTTATATATTTATTTTACATTTTATAAATTTATTATGTTTAAATATTTGAATTTAATTACAATTTATCATTTTGCAGCAAATTGAAGATATTCAAGAATAATAATTTAAAAGCATAATTTTAGAGGATAATGCGAACTTCATCAAATTAGGGAAAGCTCAACGGATAAAATACATACACAATTATTATGGCGGGACGCTTAAATTTGAGAATTATGGATTTTTAGGATATTTTGTAAATAGAGAGATATAATCAAAGTAGGAAACATAATCCCTAATTGATTAGGAACTCTTTTATTTAATTTGTTTTTTTTTTTAAATAGGATCTTCCTAATTATTCAGGAATTTCTTATTAGAGATAATTCGTCTTTAAAAGAGGATAAAATTAACCTCTATACATAGAGAAGCCTTATTGGAAGATCCATCATCCCAGTTCCAACGAAAAGCTCTCTTCTCCTAAATTCAAGTTCTCTCCCTCTACCATGAGTAGCTAGAATTTAATTTCTCCAACTTAAGGGTGATTCAAGTCAGATTGTAAGTTTGGGTGGCTCAAGTTAGATAGATTTATTATTTTTCAAATATTCCTTGTTTCTTGTTTTTATTATTTATGAACAGTTTATATTAATTAAATTGACGCCTTAATTCATATTAATTGTTCTACTACTACCCATGAGTTTGTGATCCGTAATTGTATGAATGAAATAAGTAGTAAGAAGTTGGCTTATGTGTGTATATTTATGGTTTCCATGTTTACATAGCTTGCATAATAGACTCTAGGGAAACAAAGGGACAAAATTAATTCACTTGTAGCTATCTCAAATTAATTGATTTTGGTTTAGACATTCTCATTATCCCTAATGCTATTCTTTGATTGATATAGAACTCTATCGTGCTCAGTCGATTAATTAATTAGATTTAATTTTGATGCTTGGTCTAAATTAATTAAATTAGGTGAATTAAAACTTACCACGACTGTTTCGAATAAATAGACTAAATTCTTGAATCAAGAAACCAATTTTGTGTAAAGCCTATGATCAAAATTACAATTAGATGAAAATCATACCTTTGGATTGGAAGTTTGGTAAGATTGACTTTCGTTTTCCTTTTAGTTTATCTATTTAAATTTCAAAATTTGAATTCAAAACCCCCATTTTCTTAACTTTGAGAAATTAATTTCATTGGTTTCCTTGGGATTCGACCTGGTCTCACTACTTCTACAAGTTAAATTTAGTAAAATTAGTAACTATTTTGGAGGGTCTTGACAATCCTTATGACACTCCCTGAGATACTTGAGCCTGAGATTTCCCGAGACTAGATGAAAGGGAAAACAAAGGAAGATGGACAAAGCGCAACGAAGTAGCAAACCCTTGACCCTCCCAACCAGTCATGGGGGAAACAATTGGCCTAGACCCAACGAAGATCTCCGCTCATTCCTTTCCACTCGGTCTTCCTAGTAGAAAGATGAGGACCTAAGAAAGGCCCTGGATCGTAACCTAGATGTAAACATGGAACGACCAACTCGATCATAATCAGTCAACAACGTGGTTTTGCAACTCCAGCTCGAACAATTCAAGGAGCTGTGAGAAGGCCAAGGGCAGGCCTTCTTCCGACTACAATGAGCCTCAATTCACCTAGACGATCTTAACTACCCGATCTCCACTAAAGGTAAATTTCCCAACTTCGACAAATATGATGGATTCGCTGACCTAGTAGATCACGTAGAAACCTAGTCCATGATGGATTTCCACGCATACCATGACGCGATGAAATGTTGAGCATTCTCCATCATAGTGTAGGGCTTAGCTAGGAAGTGGTACCGACTTTGTAGAAGCAGCTTCGAAAAGTCTTCATCGCTCAATTCGCCACATGGCAAGAAACACAACATTCAACCAGGTATCTCCTCACCATTTGACAAAGGAAGGATAAAAACCTCAGAGACTACGTGAAGAGGTTACTAACCAAGCAAATTACGGTGTTGTGCAAAGAGGAGTTTGCCTGTGAAGCGTTCGCCTAAAACGTAGACACAAGAAGTTGAAATACTTCCTTGCCAAAAAACCCGAGCTCATTATCAAGGCTACAATCGAGCGAGTAAGGAAGTTCATGAAGGCCAACGAGCTCATCCAATCATAGGAGGAGCACGCAGCTAAAGGTAGCTCACCCAAGGAGAGAAGGGTCGTGATGACGAGAGCTGAACGTCATCCCACAAGCACAAGAATAGTCAATGTTTAGATCGATGATTCAACTACAGGTCGGACGACCGACCTGAAAATTTTGAAAGATTCACTTGCTGAACGTGGTAGAAATCTGCACCAACATCTAAGATTTGAAGACATTGACGTCTTCACTAAACCAAGTTCTATGCATCGGGAACTTGAGAAACGCAACAAGTCGAAGAACTGCCACTTCCACAAGAACCACGACCACGACACGTTCGACTGTTACAACCTGAAAAGGCAAATTAAGACTCTCATCTAGAAGGGATATTTCAAGAAGTGTGTCGGACAGACCTGAGGAAATGGAAATAGTGGAACTGGCAACTCTAAGAAAGAGAAGGTCGAAAGAGAGAGGTTCTGATCTCCCCCCAAGCGTGCAGATTGACGTACTTTCATTAACATGATATTTGAGGTGCCAAGTAGGGGCTAAAAAATCAATAAGCGAAAGGCGCTAATTCATGAGGCACGACACGAGGTGTGTGCCAACTACTAACATCTCGCTCCCTTCCATATCACCTACTTTGATAAGAACCTCGAGGACGTCCGTGCTGCTCACAACGATGCCCTAGTCATCGTGTCCCAAATTGACCACGTGAAGGTTAAGCGCGTATCGGTTGATGGAGGTGTCCTGGCAAACATCCTCTCATTCTCCACGTATATCACTCTTGCATGGGAGCAAAGTACACTCAAGCCTAGTCCGACCCCACTCGTTGGTTTCTCAAGCGAATCTGTCACTCTTGAAAAGTACGTCGACCTCCCAATCACTATGAGAGAGGGCAAATCCAGGTCACGACGGTGGCAGAATTTTTGGTCGTTGAAACCAAGTCAGCGTGCAACGCAATATTCGGCTGACCTATTCTTCATGACCTCCAGGTGGTACCTTCAACCCTCGACGACTAAGCCTTGAAGTGCCACACCCCAATGGGATAGGGGTGGTGCGAGGTGAATAAAAGACCTCTGGGGAGTGCTCGCAGCAACATTAAAACCCGCATGCACAATCGTCACTAGAGAACCTGAGCAAGTATGAGCTTCAATCACACCGAATGTTTTGATGATAACAAACTTTATTTACTCATGATTTTATCTATTTCATAGAGCTCGGAAAGATGAATCCAACACCTTTTGAATCACTCAAATTAAAGTTCAAACGAATAATTTATAGCCAACACAAGTTGGGAAGAAAAAGTACATGTGGTAGGTGATGTGACATCTAATAATAAATTATGCCACCGTGGTGATGTGACAGTAAAGTGGCATCAACAATTTTGGTGACATGGACAGATTATGTGATGACACGTGGCGCTTTTAATCTTAACAAATCAAATTCCTATTGTTGGGACTTTCTCTACCTTCAAAAAGATTAGAGACTCGTGCAAGCGCACATGGCCATAAGTAATACTTGGAAGAAATCCAAGGTCGAATCCTCAGGGACTTGTTGCTTTTCAAAACAATTTTTAAGAAGTGAATGGTTCAAATATGCAATTGTGATTTAGGAAGAAAATAGTGGTGAAATGTTGTTGTTTGAGGTTTTAACTAACAAGCAATTTAATAAAACTCAACCTTCTTGTCTCCTACTTTAGTTTTGATGCAAAACATGGAAAACACACTATGTTGGGAAAATGCACCAGGCGCAATTCCTGACGTTTCATGGGATTTGAGTTCTACTCTTTCACTACCGCTTTTGGTTGCTGCAGAGGCTAGGATAACCTATAATCGTATGCCTATATGTGATTACAATCCTGGAGAATATCTACCAACTCATTTGCATTATGGGTCAGAGGGCCTATGTCTAGGTCCATGTTTTATGCGCTTATTCCTAAGTCACATCCTTACTCGCTCTTAATATTGGTTTCCTATTCTTTTACATAACTTACCTTTCCCAAGGTTGAGCTTTAGTGTATAAATCAAGTTCCCACTGGCCAAATGGAAAAAAGTCGTAAAGAGAAGTTTTAGAAACCAACCAAAAAAAGTGCCAGGCGCAATCTATCCAAAATCCCGAGCATGTTAAAAATCAAATCATTGGACTAAGACATTCCATAAGGAGATTGATAACTAATTTAGAACATAATAAAATGATAGTAAATGCAAGAAAACACAAAGAAAGTATTTTGCATTGAATTTAAATGAATAAATAAGCCGTACAAGGAGTTCTAGCTTGACCCTCTTCCCTCTCGAGCGTGAGGGGAGTTAAACTCGCTAAAGAACTTTAAAATAAAAGAATGAACAAAGAACGGAAGTAAGAACTCGAATTAAAAGCACTACGAAAGGTAAAAGCGTGAAAAAGGAAGAAATGAACAACTAGAATATGAACATAAACCCTAAAAACGTGTTCTACAACTAGAGAGCATCAAAAAGAAGATGAAATGTAGCTTGGAAGGGATGATTTGCTAATAGAGGGATGACTTTCTTTTATAGCACTATAGGTTGGTTGAAACTCCTCTCAATTTTAGATAGAAATGAGTTGAGATTCACCTAACCACCTCACTTGGACTTGGACTCACGGTTTTGAACATGTGGGAAATAACCTCATTGCCCTTCATTAATCAAAACGTGCGTTTTGACATTTTGTCCTCCAAAAATGCACCGGGCATAATTCTGCAAAAACAGAATTCTGTTATTTTCTTCCAACTTTGACCACATTTATCTCATATTTTTCCTAAAGTACCATAGTTTGACTTTTATGCAGAAATAATTTATTCATGTTCTACTGTAAGAATATGTGGTCCCTTTTGGCAAATAATAATGGGAAAGGGATTAGAAACGTGGTCAAACAGGGCTACCGACACATCTTTCTGCAGTAAAAAGTCAACCCTAACACTTACAATTCTCTCAATTCCACGATCTTCTCTCAATTTCACATAATTTCTGAATCTCCACCAATTTCTCCAATTTCTCCAATTTCTCCAAATCTTCATAATTATCTTTAATTTTTTTCTCTCTACTTTTAATCTCCATCATCCATCCTTTGTTGCCCTAAATCCAACGACCAAATTTAATCTTCGAAACTCTATTTAGAGCCACCAAATTTCACCATTCTCCACACCAATTATCAAAGCAAATATCTTTCTCCCTTCAAATTATTTTTGCTCTCAAGTCTTCATTCTCTCCATACAAAAAGTTGTCCATATTTTTTTCTTGTGAGAGATACATTAGAGTGTAGCATTTTAGCTATTGATTTAGTGCGAAATTTGCAAATCTACCACAGTGAGGTATTTTATTTGTATTTTTCATTTCACATTTTGGGTTTTGTATTAAGGTGTGGGTACACCTTGGGTTGTGAGAAAACACAATTGGTTGAATCCTGAACTAGTAAAAAGGATCGTGGGTTTCTCTTTAACTTAGGCAAAAAAGAAGGTCGATCGGTTTGGTTCTCACCCGTAAAAGAGTCGGTGGAGTAAAAATACCCAATACCCAAGATGGTGTCAAAAGAGGTAGGATTTAACCAGCAACAAAAACAGCCAGAACATATCAGGAGGATCTGCCATCAATTCAGGAAGAACAATTGGGAAGTCAAAGAACGAGAACATGTTCTTTAGGTTGTCTGGGATTATCTCCAGTTTTTAGACGAATGGGTGAATTGATGAAGTCGCGTCAGCGAACAGTTGCATCAGAAGATAAACTCAGCAGGTGCTGAGGTAAAGAATGGAGTTTCAATTCAGGCAGCAGGCTTGAATATAGTTGTCAAGTCATCAGTGGAAAGTTCTTTCTTCAACACTCAGTGTTTGAGAACGAAGAAGGAAGCTTCAAATATCGCCACTTAGTTTGAGTGGGAGCACGTGACTGTGTCTCTTGCGTCTGGGAGACAAGACCACGTAGACTGCCCGACCTCAGGGCAAAGACAGATGAGACCAGCGATTTCTGATATTTTGTTTTACAAGTTTTTAAACTTGCAGGAGAAGCCTTGAAGATTTTTTCAAGAAGATCAGAAGTTGTTGCAGTAGAAGCCTTGAAGTTTTCCAAGATTATCTTAGACTGTTGTTGCAGTGGGAGGCAAGATCGATGTTTTGTATCCAAGTGGGAGATTGTTGGGATAATGGAGCCAAAACAGATGACCTGAGTCCTACGAGGAAAAAGATTTTCAAACACTACTACCAATTCCTACAAGGAGTAGGATATTATTGTCTTATAAGGATTACAATATTGTTTTTCTATAAGGATTTGGATATTTGACCTCTTATAAATAGAACCTTTTTGTTAAGGTTTCATTTGTACAGAATCCAAATAAGAGAGACTTGAGTGGTTGTGGACAGTGTATCAAAAAAGAGATTGTATCTCGTGGGTTTAGTGAGGGTATTTTCAATTGTGTAATCTTAGGTAGCCATTGTTAGGGTACTTAGAAGCAAGATAATAATATCTTGGGTGAGATCTCCATTGTAATATTCCCAACTATAGTTGAACCTGCTTTTTTTGCAGATGACTGGACGTAGTCCCAAGATAGGGGCGAACCAGTATAATCCTTGTGGTGTTAAACTTTTCTATCCCTATCTCTTATTCCTTTGTTATTGTTATTACTTTTCTGCTTTTAGTCTATGGAAAGAGAAAATCAAATAGTTCCTGTTTGAAGAACTTACAGGAGGATCGATTGATCTATATTATTTTTTCCCAACATATTTGGGACTCCATATGCAGTTTATCTCATTGAAAATGTAAATTTCCTCCAATAAATGTTTTCTTTTTAGCCTTTGAAGGATTCCATTTTGATAAGTAATTTGTTCGACTAAAATCTTATGACTTGTTATCTGCTTCTCTTGGTTCCAATGTTATATTGATTTTAGGTAATTGCTGAAGAAATTCTTTAAGTTTTGATTCAAGCACTTCCAATGGTAGTAATGTGATTTTTTTATAACTCTTGATTCCATCCACTATCAAAACATAGGGAAAGAGCTTGCGATGACATTTGATTATTTGCTTAAAAGTTTTGGGCTATTGCTCCTTATCTATTTACAACAGAGTTTGCTCAATTTGCACACAAACTTAGTGCTTAAGATGATTTTCTTTTGCAAGTTTTCCATGACCTAAGATTTATGAATTTACCAACCATGTTTATTACTAGATTTTATTTTGAACTAAGAAGATTGAATATCTAACTTATGCATTGTATTGTCATACGAGATGTAGAGGAGGTGGTATATAACAACATAGTATCTACTAAATATTACCAAGTTGTGGCTGCTTAATTTCTGCTTTAATTACCAAGTTTGGTTGTCGAATTTCTACTTTAATTCCTCGTCATCATAACTTCCACCCTTAGAATACCTTATTCAACTAATTATTACAAGTATTATATTGAGGCATAATTTGGTACTTGACATTGAAAGTTGAGTCATTCCCTTTGATGGTCTTTTTAATTTTCATCTATCAGATTTTAGATGTAGCAAGTAGAAAGTTGAAACTCACATTGACAGGGATAGGACATCCAAAGTAAGATTCAAATTCATGCCCTCTCTTAGGCATAATAAATAGTTTGCTTAGTTTTACTCGACCTAAAGTATTCTTTTCTCTCTCTCCTCCTTTCGTTTGAATATGCTGACCATAGTAATTTCTTATGAATAAAATTTTTTACTCATGTAGTGTAATTTCCTTAGATCAATAGTTTCTCTCTGTTCAGGTAAATAATATCAGTTGCCGTTCTTATTGCTTGATCCTCCTTCATTTATGCATTCAGGCTCAGATGAGTTTGTTATGGTGTTAGGATGATTATAAATGTTTTTAGAAATGAAAAATAGGGTTGAGATCATTAGAATTGTATTTCTTACTATTATAGTATTTAAGTGTTTGCAGGATCCAAAAGTAGTGACTGGCTCCCATGACACAACCATTAAGTTTTAGGACCTCATATATGTTAATCTGGTACATTTAATTCTTAAACCTTTAAGTTTTGCATTCATTTTTATACTTAATTTATGCGTTTTGTAGGAAAGATAATGACAACTGTAACATACCATAAGAAATTTGTTTGAGTGGGTAGATTCTTCAGGGGAAGATGATGATCATGGTTTGTATTTTATTCTAACGTAGTAAAGTGGATAGTACTAGATTTGGTTAGTTTAGGAGGAGTAATAATTTCCAAGGAAGATGGCCATCTAATGATCCATCAACACTTGTCTATCACATCCTTCTGAGTCCAAATGCCGTACAAAGTGTGAGTTATAAGTCATTTAGAGTTGAATAATGAACTTCTTGAAATCTCATTTAGATTTATGTACTTTATTTAGCTTCATATGTATTTACTTGGTACGACTTTAAGCTTATACTTGATATATGTATTAGAATCTTTTAAGAGTTATATGAATTTTTTTTGAGATTATATATTTACTTAATTTGATGTACACTTGAAATTTGAAGATTATATATTATATGTACTTTGAAATTTTTAATATTTTTTAGGCATGAATATGAAATTAGATTTCTTCATGCTTAACTATGAAAAGTATTTCAAATTGTGGCTCAGAATGCTATATAATGTTAAACTAAAAATTGAATAAAAAAAAACTATGAAAATTTGTCTATAGCATTTTTACAAAGTAAAGAAAAGTTTGTCATCACATTTAATAGTTGCTATTAAAGTTTAGTAATAGCACAATCATGCAAATTTTAATAGCATTTTATAGCATTTTTGTAAAGCTATAAAAAGTTTATTGTAGTGTTCTTTACAATGCTATGGAAACATTTGATAACATAAAAATTATGCAATGAAAAGCAAACTTTCTATAGCATTTGGCATAGCATCAAAAAAACGCCATGGAAAGTCTCGGACTTTCAATAACATCACCTACCACCACGTCTCAAAAACACTGGAAAGTCTATGATAGCAATTTTTCGATGCTATCATATATGATATTTGTTGTAGTGTCACTTCCGCAAGGAACATCCTTACGAGAACAAAGCTTCCATTTTGCCCCATCGCAAAAGGTAAGAGGGAGAAGGGGAAGCAGCTGGTTCTATAAGGCGTTAACCACCTACCCGAGAAGGAAGGTGATGAGTCGTATTGAAGGCGTTAATTAAAAAAACATTAACGAGGAATGGTATTGGGAAGAGGAAACGTCGTACGAACAAATTAAAAGTCCCAATGACGAGGCACTGCATGGGTCAGTTCATACCCTCGTGCCACGTGCCTCTTTGAAGGAAAGTCAACCTGCAGCTCGTGAAGGAATCCCCAAACCATACACCTGTCTCCACGGCGGACGCTCCAAGTGCACGTGAGTGCCCAAGTGGCACGTGACGAGTCAAAACAAGAAGAAATATGGAGGGGAAGATTGCGAAGAAACCACGAGGAGAAAGAACATGACGAAAGTTTTAGCTTTATTCATCTAATCGACATTACATGTTACATGAGATATTCAAAGATGCATAGAAATAGACAAAGCGAAAATAAGGCGCAAAACCTTTCAAAACCACAGATCTACAGAAAACCAGTTGTCCTTTCAAGGGCAAAAACGCTACGCTTCATTTCGTGTAGGGTAAACTTCATTCTTTTGAAGTGCTGCTGCACTATGAAGGCTTGTTTCTAGCCATCGCTCATGCACACTTAGAGTCTAGGAACTTGCGATTGCGAAAGTGAGACCGAGGCGACGACAGACGTGCTCCTTAAGGTCACGCTGACCTGGGGAAACCTCCATGGCAGAAAGAAAGAAAAAAAATAGAAGAAATGAGAAGTACAAGGGGCTGAAGGTTGAGGACACCCTCTCAATGGAAAGGTGGCACCGCCACCACCACACATAGAAAAAAAGAGAGACAATAAACAAAGACAGAATAGTGTAGGATCAGCACATAGGGACGTTTCGCACCATCCTCCATTCTAAGCGTCTCACCCAATAAAATAAGGACTGGAAGGCCTGCTCCGTCTCCTTCATCCCTCAAAGAACCTCCCGAACTGTCTTGATAGCGAAGCAACGACCATTCTCAGCATCGACGAACTCCTCCCACATTGTGAGGAGGTCTCGTTCGAGTTCGCAGATCCGCACAACACGTTCATTCTTGTTCAGTTGCATAAGGTCCATAAGAGCCCAAGAAGAGGGAACCCCAAGCTCCAACAAGCCTGCCGCAACATTTGAAGGTTCGCCCTCATCTCATTCATCGAACCCATCCTCGACCTCTCCTCTCCTTCTTCTTCCTCCTCTTCCTCCTCTGAAGGATGCACTCTATTAGAAAGAAGGTAGTTTCTCCTCCTCCGATGAGATATCGTCTTCAAGGGAAATAAGGTAGTTCTCATTTCCATCRATGGGATGCTCTTCCAGAAACGCGGGGCCATCCTCCAAGGAAGTGTCCACCCAAACGGGGTTGCTGTTGGAAGAGCCTGACATCTCCGTTCGCTCAAAGTAGACTCGGAAAGAGAAAAAGGAGAAGTAGTAATGACAACCAAAGTGGAGGCGTTCATCTAATTTATAGGAGAGGGAGACATTCCCTCAACCATTAGATCAAACGACCACATATCGCTTCGACAAAAAGGCGCATCGCTTCGTACTCTGGAGCAAGTGAAGTGACGCACCAGCTGGACCCACCAAGGATGCCTCGAAACGCATGCGACATCATGGCAAAAGATGTTCAAAGGCGGTGATGGTTGAGGTTGCAAAGCCTTAGGATGATCCTCCGCGTTCCAGATATGGTAATAAGTACGCAAATACGTACGAAATGAAAGTGGAGCACCGTGCACCGTAGTCCTCGTAGAACACTTTAAGTTCCAAGGCTGCCCCCGAGTCTGGATAACCTACATTGAACCACTCGACCACGAGCAAGCCTCTGGAAAACAAATATTCGAAGGCATTTCCCCGAATAGAATAGTCGAACAGGGCTCCCACTCGGACGCATTCCTGCCTTCTCAGGAACACTATAAGTTCTGAGGCTGTCTCCGACTCTGGATAGCCTACGTGGCACCACTCGGCTGCAAGCAAGCCTCTGGACAATAGATGTTCGAAGGCATTTTTCCGAATGGAACATTCGAACAGGGCTTCCACTCAGACACATTCTTGCTTTCTGAGGAACACTCTAAATTCTGAGGCTGCCCCCGAGTTTGGATAGCTCATGTTGCACCACTCAGCCGTAAGCAAGCCTCTGAAGAATATATGTTCAAAGGTATTTCCCCGAGTGGAACAGCCGAACAAGGCTCCCACTCAGACGCATTCCTGCCTTCTTAGAAACAGTCTAAGTTTCGAGGCTACCCCCGAGTATTACATAGCCGATGTGGTTCCACTCGACCGAGAGCAAGCCTTTGGAGAACAGATGTTCAAAGTCATTTCCCCGAATGGAAGAGTTGAACAGAGGTCCAACTCGGACGCATTCCTGCCTTCTCAGGAACACTCTAAGTTCTAAGGCTGCCCCCGAGTCTGGATAGCCCATGTGGCACCACTTCTGCAAGCAAGGCTCTGGAGAATAGATGTTCAAAGGCATTTACCCGAATAGAGCAGGAGAACAGGGCTCCCACTTGAATGCATTCCTACCTTTTCAAGAACACTCTAAGTTATAAGGCTGCCCATCGAGTCTGGATAGCCAACGTGGCACCCCTCGACCGTGAGCAAGCCTCTGGAGAACAGATGTTCTAAGGCATTTCCCGAAGTTGAACAGTTGAACGAGGCTCCCAGTCGGACGCATTCGCTAAACCACCGGGCTTGGTAGACGAACTTGGAGAGACGAGATCCGCAGAGTTCGTCGAAGCAGTGCTTCCAACGTTGGCCATGCCGCTCGAAGAAAGTTGGCCAATCTAAAGAAGAGAGCGAATTACAAGTTCACGTCTTACAGGTGAGACAGATGGTGGCTTCGTAGAATCTATACAAGATAAACCAGTAAGCGACGATATCCGAACATTGAAAGAAGAAGGATCAACATCCTACCTATTGGAACCATTATAGGCCGGACGCTCATCGTTGCCTCTGGTTGGGCCGTCGGGATTACCTACCAGGCAATGTTCGACCAATTTCTCATTCGTTATAATAAGAGTGGGACTCTTTGGGTCCAAGGAATTACGATGATTTTCTTTAGAATGCCATGTCGTCCGGAGGCAATGGGAGGGGTCCCACTCGAGAATACTACCAAGAAAAAAAATGAAAACTCAGAAGGCCATCGCAGTCGAAAAAGGAAAGCAGAGAAACTTAAAACATATAGAGCTCCCTAAAGCAACTGAACAAATATCTGACTACCGGACTATCATCAACTAGCCACCATCCGACAATGAAGAACCAGTAATCCTTCCAGATCTTGTTTGAAGTCGGGGCATTGAAGAGCCCAGGGTGAAGGGATGTGAATCCCGGAGCGGAAGCGGATTTTCGTTGCTGATTTTAGGGATACAAAATCGAAATTGAAAGAGGGAAAATACAGAGGAAATTCAATACCTTTGAAGAACGTTTCTTCGACAAAATTCCCTCGAACACGACCACCGAGCCTTCCTCGCTATTCTCTGGGTACGAGATCGTTCTTGTGGGAGAGTTTCTTTTGGAACGAGAGGGAAAATTTTATTGAGAGCTTGAACAGAGAGAGAGAGCATCACCTTGGGAGTTCTGTGTTCTTCTGTTTTTGCAGAACACTTCTGCAAAATTTTTCCAGAAAAACAAGTGACGTGGGGAGTTACCCCACGTCACTTAACTCCCCACTACCCTGCATTAATAAGGGGAGTTAATAATTAATATTAATTAATTAATATATTAAATAATTATTAATCAAATTAATAATTAATTAATTAACTGAAATATAAAATAATTTATTAATCAAATTAATAAATAAATAATTAATTAAATGTAATTTTAAATAATTAACAATTAATTATTTAACATTTAATTAAATATCTCATATTTAATTAAACCATATTCTCTCTTAGATTTAATGTACATCTTATGTGCATTAATTTTTAACCTATAGTTTTAATATGAATCATATTCATATTAATTTTATTTGAATCTCATTCAAATAATTTCTCTCATAATATATAGTTTTAATTTACGATTAACTATATATTATAATGTATCAATATACATATAATTCCTTAAGAAATTTGAACAGTTCAAATTCTTCCAAAAATTTGATCCTCATTTTACCCGTTATGAGCTAGCAAGGGGACCTAATGGACATACAGATCCGAAGCTCCAACGATGCAAGATTAATCGGTCAAACTCATTGACCGAGTTAGTCTAGATTCGTTAACTACGGGTCATTCCATTAAAGACCCGCAGTTGCACTCT
Source organism: Momordica charantia (assembly GCF_001995035.1). The sequence goes on from NW_019104542.1 coordinate 580,172, forward strand.
TCTCACTGCAGAATATTTTCGTGTCCATGGATATATGACCACTAATGACGAGTCAATCCTTCACGAGTGTTCGTAACTCAAGTTGGGTCAAATTTCCGTTTTACCCCTGAGTTACATCTTACTCCTTAAACTCCACTGCTCCTCTAATGAACAACCCGGTTATGGTCCAACCAATAACCGGAAGTCCCTCTCGGCCAATGAGAGGGTGGGGCCCCTTGTTCAAGTCCCAGAGTCAGCATTTAAGGGAACACTCATCTAGTCCCCTAAAGTCGGGAAGGAGTGAATTCCATCTTGTGAAGTTATGTTCCCAGCTCCCCACTCGGTCTCGTCCCCAAAATGGTAGGAATATTGAGTCGGCGACTCGGGCCACTCTCACCCATACAGATCAAAGGACAAGCCCTCACGGGCAGGAGTCTATAACTCACTCAGGNTTACCCGTTATGAGCTAGCAAGGGGACCTAATGGACATACAGATCCGAAGCTCCAACGATGCAAGATTAATCGGTCAAACTCATTGACCGAGTTAGTCTAGATTCGTTAACTACGGGTCATTCCATTAAAGACCCGCAGTTGCACTCTTCTCACTGCAGAATATTTTCGTGTCCATGGATATATGACCACTAATGACGAGTCAATCCTTCACGAGTGTTCGTAACTCAAGTTGGGTCAAATTTCCGTTTTACCCCTGAGTTACATCTTACTCCTTAAACTCCACTGCTCCTCTAATGAACAACCCGGTTATGGTCCAACCAATAACCGGAAGTCCCTCTCGGCCAATGAGAGGGTGGGGCCCCTTGTTCAAGTCCCRGAGTCAGCATTTAAGGGAACASTCATCTASTCCCCTAAAGTCGGGAAGGAGTGAATTCCATCTTGTGAAGTTATGTTCCCAGCTCCCCACTCGGTCTCGTCCCCAAAATGGTAGGAATRTTGAGTCGGCGACTCGGGCCACTCTCACCCATACAGATCAAAGGACRAGCCCTCACGGRCAGGAGTCYATAACTCACTCAGGATTGAGAATGAGTTGCCTGGTCATCCTAAGAAATAGCAAYCTATTAGTTAACGGTGTTACAYCTAAAGATTGCMTATTTCGYGGTCCGGTCTTAKACAAACTCATTGTACAGGATACCCCCACTCGCATGTCTCCACACGAACGACCTGGATCGAGTCGTCTGTAACCTTTACAGAGTGGGCCGTATCCATAGTGTTGCCAGGATAAGGTACCCAGCCTTATCCATATACTATAGACCCTTTAGGTTATTCACGGGATATTATCCATTCATATATCAGGGGTATATCAAATATATACCCCGTATATCAACTATATACTCAGTATATATACTGTCCCGATTACATAAAAAATAACCTTGGATGTTTAGTTTATTGGATTTTGGACAATACAAAGCTATGATTCAACAACAAATTTATTGAATAAAACTTTATTAAATAGACATTTGTTTTTACAAAATACAAAGTACGAGTTTAGAGCAACACACCCAACACAGGGAATTCAAGCTGAAGAACCTAGGGAAGCCTCTTATGGACTTCATCATGGTTATGGTAAATAACAACGAGATGATCATCGCCTCTCATCCTCCTAGTTCAGGCCACAGGATGGCCATCACCATTAGAGCACCTCATGTGTTGAGAGCAAGTTGAGTTGGAGCCACGCCGACGAAAATGAGGAATGCCTGGACGAAAAGAGAATGGGGAAGCCTGACCCCGTTACAGAACAACTGCAGGTAGAAGCTCATTTAGCCGAGAGGAGGAAAGTCTATCCTTTCATTCGCAGACGGAAGGCGCATAAGACGGAATTGGATAAGTGCTCAGTAGTCAAGACGGAATGTGATGGATAAACGAATGGTGAGCCATGGAAACAGTTTATCTAAAGAGAAGGCAAATAAACATAAATGGAGAAAGGGTGTGATCGTCACCTCGCTAGCAAATGGATTTAAAAAGATCCCTGGGCGCCGTTTCAGATCCCAAAGACCTCGAAGATTGCGGCCGTCGATCCTGCCACTTCAAAAACCACGACAAGGACACGATTGCCCACGAAACAGCGGCAGACACATGTCCCCCCGTCACAACAGCCGTACGTACTGATGACTAATCCGCATAGTCACAATAACTCGTGGGTCCCATAGATCGATCAGATGAGATACGAACGAAGCACACACATGCCTTATTTGACCCCAAACGCTTTTGGGCCCAGCCGCTAGCCGACATGGTTGCCTGGTCCCAAAAGAGGCTAACTGTTATGGGTAGCTTCCGAATAGGGCACATGCTCGCCCCTCCGCTAGCGCGGGCCCAATGAGAACTAATTTTCAGTGAGGATGTCACTGAACAGAAGGCCTGTCTGCTCACAATGGGATGAACACCACGAACGGTTATGCCCCGTACATACCTACAGTTGGTGGCGCGTGCTGTCGGCACGACATGTGCATCCTGCGGTCTTATGCAACATGCTCAGGTGACACAGGCAGCTGGGCTACCCTGTAGTGTGGGGAACGCGCCCCTCTCTGTCCCAACATATAGCACGCAACACCTCTGCCAGTTCCAACCGTCGCCCTTCTTGGTCAGCCTCCTAGGCTATAAAAGGAAGGACGATCCTCCACACCAAGTAAGTGAAAAAACTGTCATTAAATTCTGCAGTGTCTTATTCCTATCTTTACTCTGATTACTAACTTGAGCGTCGGAGTATATTAGGCGGGACACGGCACCCACGTCGAGTACTTTGGTTTTAGGTCCAGTGGATCCATGGTTGGACTGTTCGTCCAGACGCCACGTGACCCTCAGCAAAAATTCGCCGTCAACAAATTTATTTTGAGATATTTTTATGATATTACATTTGAAATTGAATTTGAAATTTTCGATTGTTTGAACCAAAGCTTCTATGATATTATGATATTATGATATTGAGTAGATTGAAAATTTATTAATTATGATTATTCATTATTAATATTGATTTGAGGGATAATTAAAGTATTAATTTATTTTGACTTTCTAATAAGTGAAAATGAGATTATGATTTGATTGTTGTGAAAATTATGTTTGAATGATGAAATTTGTTTTGTAGATTTTTTATTACTTGATAGTCGAATTTTATGGTTGATGTTGTAGACTCGTGAAAGAAGTTTGATGAAAGAAATTTATTTTGAAATCTTTTTCTCTATTTTTATGTATTCTCTTTGAAAGGAAATTTCATTAAAACTATTTAATACTTGGTCTTTAATATCATATTGTTTTAGTTACACGCCTTCAATTAATGTTAAGTTTTTGTTTTTTTTTTTAATTTCAAAATTATTTTTTTCGTTGCGAACTACTTGGAAGAAATTATTTTAAATTTTTAATTAATATTGTTGGTAAAACTTGGAAGTTTATTTCATGATTGTAGCTTGTATGTTTTGATGATTAATTTTAAAGTTGTTATGAATGTTTGAAATTTTTTATTTTTTGTCTGAATCTCTAATTTTGATCTCTCCTATTGGTATTTTATTCAAAGATTTGATGTGATATATATTGGATGGAATTTGATCTCTCTACTTGCAATAAATTTTAATATCGTACCTAAATGATTTAAATTTGATTTTATTTGTGATCAATATGTACTTGATTACAATAATTTTGATATCATGTCTAAATTTATTGAGTTGGGTTCTTGTAATTGAGATATCTTTATATGCAATTCAATATTATGCCTATTTTTAAATTAATTCATATGAATTGGTATGTGACTATAAGTTATGAAATTATTTGTTGTTAAAGTGTTTAAAAGTTTTATAAATGCTATATTTTCAATTGGTATTGTATTGTGATCAATAAATTATTTTAATTCGTATATCTTAATGTTTCAAAGTTTGAATTTTTATTTGAGATGCTTGTAAGAAAATTAAAACTTATAAATTCCATTATTGATATATTTTAAAGTTATATACTCTATTGAAATATCTTGTATTATGCCCTATCTATTATGGTTAATTGAGTTATTAAGATAGTTTTAAATTGCCTTGAGTTATTAAGATAGTTTTAAATGGCCTAAGTTTTGAGTTATACTTAGTTTTAGACGGAGTAGTTCCTTTTAAAATGATAAAGTATTGTCTGCATATAATTATGAGAGTTATTTATCATAATGATTATGAATTATTTATTAACAAAAATAAGCACAAATCTTAAGAGCTTTTAAACGTACCCATCCCATCATATAACTATTTCACACATTTAACATTTAAAAACACTAAACAAGTCCATCCAACATGTTCCAACCACATAACGCTAGCACAAACGACCAACTTCAGATCATGCAATTCCATCACCCATATCTAACACATCCAACAATATTAATTCATGACAATGGAGAAGGAAACCAAAGCCGCCACTTCGGTGATGCTTGAACCCTCTCATGTTTTATAAATTTCAGATATTTCTTGTGTCTATTGCTGTGATAACCACTTGTATGAGAACTATCTAGCTAATCCAGCTTCTATTTTCTATGTAGGTCAAGGTGCCCAGTGGAATTTCAATCCATATTTCAACACCTACAATTCTAGATGGAGGTACCATCCAAACTTTTCTTGGAGTAAATAAGGAGGAGCTAGTAGCGGTGCGCAAACACCCACTCAACAATTCAAACAAAATTACACGCCTTCTGGTTTTCCAACTCAACCGGCGTTGCAGCCTCAACAGTACAATCAACAAAGAGCTCAAAATACTACTCAGCAAGGTGGTAACAATGCAAGTTTGGAGGCCATGATAAAAGAATTCATGACAAGAAGTGAAGCTGTAACAAAAGAGTTCATGACAAGAACTGATGCTGCGATAAGGAACTTGGAGATGCAAGCGGGGTAGATAGCGAATGACCAAAAATCTAGACCCCAAGGTACATTTCCTCGACACACGGAAAATCCTAAACGAGAAGGAAAAGAGCAATGTAAGGTAGTTATCACAAGAGGCAGATTGAATTATGAAGGACCTTCACTTTGAGTTGAAGGAACTGGTGCAATTACACCTGTTCCTGCATCCTCCTCCAATCCACAACAAGAAGAGAAATCAGAACTCGTAAGTCCAGAAGAAAAAGGTAAGAAGACGAATAAAGGTAAACAAGTAGTGCCTTGCACTACTCCACAGGTAGGTAGCTTTAAGATTCCTCCACCTTTCCCCCAAAGGTTAGTTAAAAAGAATCAGGATAATCATTTTAAGTAGTTCTTTGAGATTCTAAAACAGTTGCATATTAATATACCTCTTATTGATGCTTTAGAACAAATGTCTAACTACACAAAGTTTTTAAACGACATCATATCTAGGCGTAAGAAACTAGGTGAGCATGAGACGATAGCCTTGACAAAGTGTGGTAGTGATGCTCTAAGGAATCCATTGCCTGTTAAATGTAAGGACCCAGATAGTTTTACTATCCCTTACTCAATAGGAGGTAAGAACCTAGGAAGACCATTGTGTGACTAAGGAGCAAGCATTAATCTTATGCCTCTTTCTGTCTTTAAAGAGTTAAATTTAGGAGAAGTTCATCCCACTACTGCTACTTTACAACTAGCTGATAGGTCTATTAAGAAACCAGAAGGAAAAATAGAGGATGTCCATATTAAAGTGGATAAATTTATCTTTCCCGCCGATTTTATAATTTTGGATTGTGAAGCAGATCTTGAGGTGCCGATCATTCTTGTGGGGGGGGGGGCATTTTTAGCAACTGGAGATACGGTATTCAATGTTAGGAAAGGAGATATCACTATGAAGGTCAATGATGAGCAAGTCACATTCAACGTNGACGAAGGTCAATGATGAGCAGGTAACCTTACAATGTCCTTGATGCGATGCGTCTCCTGGATGAAGTCGAGGAGTGCTCTACAATAGGGGAAATCATGGAGGAAGTCCAGCAAATGATGATGGAAGACTTAGAAATAGATTTTGAGGCCGTAGAAAAAGAAGGGAAAATTGCGCTTGGCTTAATTTTGCCCCAACATGAGCATTTTGAGCTTTTGCAGCCGACAATAGCTGATTTGAAGGTCTTGCAACCTTCCATCATTGAACCTCCAAAATTGGAGAAGAAGCCCCTACCTTCTCATTTAAAATCTGCTTATTTGGGTTTAAACGATACTTTGCCAGTTATCATTTCTTCTTACTTAACTAATGAACATGAATATTTGCTTTTGCAAGTTTTATCAAAGTACAAGAGGGCTATCGGATGGACTATAGCGGACATAAGAGGAATTAGCCCTCCATCTTGCATGCACAAAATCATCCTAAAAGAAGAAACCACCAATTCTATTGAGTGCCAAAGGAGGCTTAACCCCAAAATGAAAGAGGTTGTAAAAAAGGATATCACAAAATGGTTAGACGCTGGGGTGATCTACCCCATTTCTGATAGCAATTGAGTTAGCCTGGTTCAATGCATTCCCAAGAAAGGTGGTATGACGGTGATTAAAAATGATGAAAACGAGTTGATCCCGATAAGGACGGTGTCTGGTTGGAGAGTGTGTATGGACTACCGTCGCCCAAACAAGGTAATTCGAATACACCATTTTCCATTACCCTTTATTAACCAAATGCTTGATAGTCTTGCAGGGAAGGAGTGCTATTACTTCATAGACGAGTATTCTAGTTACAACCAGATTACAATAGCTCCGGAGGACTAAGAAAAGACCACTTTCACGTGTCCTTATGGGACATTTGTGTTTTGGAGGATGCCCTTCGGTCTGTGTAATGCTCCTGCCACCTTCTAGAGATGTATGCCGCTATTTTCTCTAACATGATAAAAAGCACGGTAGAGATTTTCATGGATGATTTTTCAGTGTTTGGTGAGTCATTTGATGTTTGTTTAGAGAACTTAGAGAATGTTTTAAAAAGGTGTGAAGAGACTAACCTTGTGCTTAATTGGGATAAGTGCCATTTTATGGTACGTGAAGGTATAGTCCTAGGTCACAGAACTTTAGAAAAAGGAATTGAGATCGATAGGGTCAAGATAGACTTGATTGCAAAATTACCCTCTCCCACTACTGTAAAAGGTGTTATAAGTTTCTTAGGACACGCGCGTTTCTACCGTCGTTTTATAAAAGATTTTGCGAAAAATTTCTAAACCTTTGTGTCAGTTGTTGAAAGTGGATCGAACCTTTGTTTTTTATGAACATTGCTTGAAAGCTTTTAAGACACTTAAGAATGCACTTAGCTTAGCACCTATCATAATTGAACCAGATTGGAACTTGCCATTTAAACTAACATGTGATGCAAGTGATTTTGTTGTAGGTGCGATATTGGATCAACGAAAAGATAAAGTTCTTCATCCTGTTTATTATGCAAGTAAAACCTTGTATAGTAGTTAGTTCAACTATACTGTGTATGAGAAAGAACTTTTGGCTGTTGTTTTCGCATTCAATAAGTTTCGTTCATATTTAATTGGGACTAAAGTGATAGTTTTTACAGATCCCTCTACATTAAAATACTTGTTTGCTAAAAAAGAAGCTAAGCCTAGGTTGATTAGATGGATATTATTGCTACAAGAGTTTGATTTAGAGATAAAAGAGGAAAGGAACATAAAACCAAATAGCAAATCATTTGTCTAGACTAGAATGTTCTTTACAGCATGATAGTTGTGATATTAAGGAGCATTTTGTCGACGAACATCTGTTAGCTATTTATGAAGACCCTTGGTATGCTGATTATGCAAACTATCTTGTTAGCAACATAATTCCTAATGATTTGAGTAAGCACCAGATAAAGAAGTTCTTTCATGATGTTAGGTTTTATAGATGGGATCAACCTTTCTTGTTTTAACTAGGACCTGACAATATTCTTTGTAGGTGTGTCGCTGAGCATGAACCGAAGGAGATTTTGGAGGCGTGCCACAAATCACCGTATGGTGGACATTTTGTTGGACTTAAAACTGCAGCAAAGGTTCTCCAAAGTGGTTTCTTTTGGCCGTCCCTATTTTGAGATGCTCACATATTCCCTAATTGTTGTGACCGCTATCAAAGATCAGGTAACTTGACAAGGAAATATGAGATGCCTCTAAACCCAATATTGGAAGTAAAACTTTTCGATTTTTAGGGCATCGACTTCATGGGTCCGTTTCCACCTTCCTTCGATAAGAATTACATTCTTTTAGCGGTTGATTATGTTTCGAAATGGGTTGAGGCTTTGGCCACCCCTACTAACGATGCCATAGGTATTTTCTCTATTCTTACAAAAGTTTATTTCACTAGATATGGTACACCTCGATGCTTAATTAGTGATGAGGGAACACATTTTTTAAATAGGGCAGTGAGTAATTTGTTGAAAAAGTATAACATTCACCATAAGATTGCTAATGCATATCACCTTCAAACTAATGGACTAGCAGAGATATCAAATAGGTCAATAAAGTCAATTTTAGAGAAGCATGTGAATGTAAATAGGAAGGACTGGGCTTTTAAACTTGATGATGCTTGTGGGCGTATAGAACTGCATATAAACCCACGTTAGGCATGTCCCCATATTACATTGCTTTGTCTTCCGTTAGAGCTAGAACATAGATCATTTTGTGCTACGCAGAAACTAAATTTTGATTATGTTACTGCAGGTGAAGCTGGATTGCTCCAGTCACATGAGTTGGATGAGTTTCGTCAGTTTTCTTATGAGAATTCCAAGATGTATAAAGAAAAAACCAAAAAGTGGCATGATAGGAAGATAATGGACAAAAATTTAGAACCTGAAAACTTAGTTTTGCTATTTAATTATAGATTAAGGTTGTTTCCAGGTAAGCTTAAGTATAGATGGTCGAGCCCATTCGTAGTTGAACATGTTTATCCACATGGAGCAGTGGATTTAAGGGGTTCCAAAGGTAATATCTTTAAGATAAATGGGCATCAGGTCAAGAAATATTATGGTGAGTATATGGACTGAGGTAAAACCTCTGTATCACTGCAAGACCCATTCGTATTCCCTCAGGCAGTTTGGAGGGTGTTTTTATGTAAAATATTTTTTGTCTTCTTTTTGCAAAATTTTTACATTTTCTTTAAGGTTTTTTTGTGTAGATTCAAAATCTAATTTTTGTTTTTGCATTTGAATTGTGTAGGATCAAGGTCCGGCCCTCGTTAAAATTGCGCCAGGTGTAATTTATGAGTAAAAAATCGATTCTTGAGTTATGGATTAGGGCTTTCGTGAGCTTTATATGAGTTATGTCTAAATGAGCTTTGGGTTGTTTTTAAAACAAAAAAGAGGCCCAATTTTTAACCCAATTATGTTTTCAATATGTTTTAAAAGATAAAACAAAAAGCTCTAGGATTTCAAATTCCCCCCATTCACAATTTTCACCAAGATTTCCTCACTTGTTTTCAAATCTTCTCTGAAGAAATCTCAAAGAATCTCAAAGAGCCACTTGAGGAAGCCAATGAAGAGGAGCCCGATTCTACCGAACAAACACCATCGAGAGTAAAAAGGGTGAGATTGGAGGTGCGAAGGCCCAATTCCACAGCACGTGAAATCCTACTTGAGAGGGACTTTGATGAAGCACAAGAGCCCGTGCCGGAATATGTTAGGAGGAGGCTTGTGGAGAATGGTTGAGAGTCATTGTTTGCCCCAACTATGCAGGTATCTGAGACCTTAGTCAAAGAGTTTTATGCTGCCATTAATCCCAACCGAGGGGATATAGTGAGAGTACGGGGTAAAGTAGTAAAATTCTCGCCTTCCATTATTAACACTCACTATGGTTTGTTGGATGTCTTTAATTCCATAGGTAATGAGATTTTGGTGCATCCATCGAATGAGCAAGTATAGGTGACACGTAGGCTTATTTATAGACCACACAAGACATGGACCGTCTCGACCATGGGGAAGCTTTCTTTAAAGCCCCTTGATATCAATGAAACAGCGATGTTTGGACGTATGTGGTGAGGAACCGGTCGATCCCCACTTCTCACGATCCCTCTATTAAGCACAACAGGGCGACGATGATGTACATCCTCATGAAAGGGATTGAGTTCAACTTTGAGGAGCTCATAAAAACGAGATACGGAGTTGCTCCGAGAAAATGGTAGGTCCTCTTGTTTTTCCTTGACTAATAACTGAGTTATGCTTGCAGGCGGGAGTAGAGGCCGATGATGCAAAAGTAGTGACGCCCAAGAAGCCAGTCACATCCCTAAGAAGAGTTCGACGATATTTGCTTGTTCAAGAGGAAGATTCTCTCATTACCGCCGTGGATCCCGAGACCCGATGAGTGGTGACTAGGAAGCAATATGACGATGTTAGGCACAATTACGAGCTTCTTTTGGCTACTCAACATGCCACATTTGAGTTCCTCAAGAAGAAATACGGTGATGAAGTACCTTCTTTCCTCGACGAGCTTGCGGTCGATTTACCATCATCTTCCCGTCTTCCTACCGATTCCACCGACGATGAGTCTTTCGATGATGAATAGGGAAGTATCTCCCTCTATTTGCTTTGATACTTCGATCTTGCTTTTGTATGTTAAGTTGTTTAGTATAGGTTGTTTAGTTTATGTTGCATATTAGGTTGTATAGGTTGCTTTTGTGTTTTCAGTTTGAATGATAGGGTTTTTAGCTTAGTTTTAGTTGTAGGTTAGTTGTTGGGACTTTGTGCTGTTATGAATGTTTATAAAGTGTGTTTTTGCATATGTTGAAAGTTCAAGCTTGCATGCTTCCTTGTTCTAGCTACTAGTTTGTCCTTGGCTTCTTCAATGCATCTTTTCTAAACTCTCAACATGTTCATTTTTTTAATGAAATGCTTTCCTTTGTTCTTTGTGTTTGTTTCATGTCAATGAAGATTATTAAGGGCATGAATAAGTTAGATTTCCTAGTATTATGATCATGCCGTGAGTCATTTTCTGTTTCTTGTTTTGGTTATAAAACTGTGTTCTGCTTGTTTTTATTTTGAAACTTAAACTTTTTCATTGCTTTGGAGGTCCTTGTCTTTTTTGTGCCAAAATTTTGCATCTCTCAAAATTTCTTTCCACAGTGAGGATATTGTTTCCCTTAAGTTTGGGGGGGGGGACTGTTTGTGTCATTTGTTTAGAAAGAAAATGCATTTTACGTTTTGAAAAAGATAAGAGTCAAGAAAGAAAATGCAACCAATAAAGGAGTCTTATGTAAAAAGAGTCATATACAAGAAAATTTTTTTCGAAAAAAGAGTACAAAAGAAGAAAAGCAAGTCTTGAGGGGAAATAAGAATGGGGGAAAGAAAAGAAAAATAAAAGTGAGAGTAAGAAAAGAGTGGTAAGAAACATGAGAGGAAAGAAAACACACTTATTTTCGTGAGTCCTACTATAGACATTCATTTATCTTTAAATGGTTGATGTCAAGAAAGAAAATGCAACCAATAAAGGAGTCTTATGTAAAAAGAGTCATATACAAGAAATTTTTTTTCGAAAAAAGAGTACAAAAGAAGAAAAACAAGTCTTGAGGGGAAATAAGAATGGGGGAAAGAAAAGAAAAATAAAAGTGAGAGTAAGAAAAGAGTGGTAAGAAACATGAGAGGAAAGAAAACGCACTTATTTTCGTTAGTCCCACTATAGACATTCATTTATCTTTAAATGGTTGATGTTAGCATCTTAGCGGGTAGTAGCCTTCATATTAAGGTGACTTCATGAAAACCATTGTCAACATCATTTTATGCCGAGTTGCTACCTAACAAGTTTCTATGATTGGTTGTGATTTTAAACCGATATTAGTGTGTTGAAAACCTCAGGGGCTAGTAGCCGGTCCACTTGATGTTAGAACTTTTGAATCAAAACAGAAGTGTGCATATTCCTTGGTTCTGCAAAAGGTTTTATGTTTTAGGAAAAATGGAGATTAGAATAATTTTTATTTTCAAAACAATGGTGGTTTAAGGTTTGCTGGCTCTATGGTACTTTAGGAAAAATATAAGAAAAATGCGGTCAAAGTTGGAAGAAAATAACAGAAATCTGTTTTGTAGAATTGCGCCTGGCGCATTTTTGGAGGACAAAATGTCAAAACGCACGTTTTGAATAATGAAGAGCAAGGAGGACATTTCTCATATGTTCAAAACCGTGAGTCCAAGTCAGTGAGATGGTTAGGTGAATCTCAACCCATTTCCACCTAAAATGGAGGGGAGTTTCAACCAACCTATGGTGCTATAAAAGGAAGTCATCCCTTCAGCAGAAATTCATCCTTTCCAAGCTTCATTTCATCTTCTTTTAGTTGCTCTCTAGTTGTATAACACATTTTTAGGGTTTATGTTTATGTTCTAGTTGTTAATTTCTTTGTTTTTCATGCTTTTACCTTTTGTATTGCTTTTAATTCAAGTTCTTACTTCCGTTCTTTGTTCATTCTGTTCTTTTAAAGTTCTTTAGCGAGTTTCAACTCCCCTTGGGCTCGAGAGAGAAGAGGGTCAAGCTAGAACTCATTGTATGACTTATTTATTCATTTAAATTCAATTAAAAATACTTTATTTATGTTTTCGTGCATTTACTTTCCTTTTATTATGTTCTAAATTAGTTATCAACCTTTTTGTGGAATGTCTTATTTTGGTCAGATTGCACTTGAGTATGGTGTTGTAGACTTTGACCATTGCTACAGTTTCATACTCTCCCAACGTTCTCTTCTTTGTGAGTATTTCTTTCAGGAACCTCACATAATTTGGCATTTGCTCTAGAGCTTCCACCAACGGTGTATTCACATGCAGTTGCTTCAAGACATCTAAGAACTTCTTAAATTTAACATTCTATTCTTTCTTTTGCAACCGTTTAGGATATGGTGGTGTTGGCCTGTATTATGATTGAGCATTATCATGCTCTACCTACTTTCTTTTCTCGAGCACTCTGATCTGTGTTGACTCTGCCTTAGGTGCTTTATCAATTACTGGGTTTACTGATTGACTGGACATAATTTGAACTTCCCCTGGTTGCTCAACTATTTTCTCTGGTGAAGTAGGTACAACGACTTCTGTTGGCTCACTGTCTTTTTATGGCTGCGTTTCTCCTTGGTCAACTTGAGTAGGCTCTTTGATTGCTGCTGACGCATTTGGGTGTGTCGGAGGTAATGCTTTCCCACTTCGCAGTGTGAGGGCCTTGCATTATTCCTTACCTTCTCTTTTTGGCACTTCCATATCGCTCAGCAATGCTCTGATCAGTCTTCTCTTCAAATCTGTCACCAACTGTCCTACTTGCAACTCTAGGTTCCTTAATGATTCAGTCTAGCTTTGCACAGTGGCATAATTATTGGCCATGCATTGCTTCATCAGCTTTTCTAACGATGCAAATGATTCTTCTGACTGCTTTTGTGCTACCATCTGACCTTGATTTGCAACACCTGGAGGATAACTTACTTTCTACTGATATGTTGGAGCATTGGACGTCCCAGCATTGTTTCCTCCCTGATTGCCACTCCAACTAAAGTTGGGGTAATTCCTCCAGCTCAGATTGTACGTATTTGAATATGGATTATTTCTACCGTTCTGCAGGTTTTCCAAATAGTATACCGACTCAGGGTTTTCAGGGCAATTCTTATAATGATGATCTCCCTCGCAGAAAGAACAAGAAATCACTTGGATTTGACTAATATTAGCTTTACCAACTGATGCTCCCACTGAACTTTGTTTCGTCATACTTCTCATTACCAAGTCTGTCAGATTTTCAATATTTGAATTCAATATAGTATATGAGTCAGATTCAACTAACCCCTTACTTACACTTCCTTGAACAGCTTTAGGATCAGACCATGAGTGATTGTTCGACGATATCCTTTCCAAGATATTAAATGCTTCATCATAGGGTTTTGCTAGCAAAGCCTTGTTCGCAGATGCATCAATTACTAAGTAGAGCTAGACGTTAGCTTCGGCAGTAAGCTTACCAGATTTGAATGAGTGGGTGCCTTTGTCTGTGACCTGCCACAAGGCACCATCTACCCCTACAAGTTGTAGGGCGTGGTCAAGCTCTCTGATAGACGGCTGCTGGACAAGCTCATTCAACTCTGCATGCGGGTTACTTGGGAGTTTGAGGATTTTGTCGATTCTCTCAGGTGTCCAATCCACCTCGACCTCCCTTACCACTGTGCTGACCACCCTGTCAGCATCAAAGTTTGAGTAGAATTCTCGGACCAGCTCTGTTAGAACTAGCATAGGGGGCGTACAGAAATGCTCCCACTTCAGCTTAGCTGCTGCCTCCTTGACGAATTGGTGCATGTTCGCCTCTATAAAGTCCTTCTCCAGGTAAAGATCTCTGCCCTTGATGGTTCTATAGCTAGCCCGTGCCGCTTGGTCAACGAATTTCTAAAAGGATGCCTGGTGTGAAGGCACAATGTTGATGCGCTTGGTAGAGCTTAGCGTTGATGGTACCTGCAAAACAGAGGGCATGTGTAACGACCCTGAATTTCAACAATTATTTTGAGGTAATGTTATCAAACTCTCTGCTCAATCCCTCCCCAAAAGAAAACATAAAACATCTTATTGTAAAGACAAACGAGGAGATTTCATACTTCAATCGATTCCTAAGAGAAAATCTGTCTGCCTCAGTGGCTAGAAAATTCATAAAGAGAAAGGAACATTCCAGTGTCCAACAACCCTAGCTAAACAAGAAATTCAAATAAGTAAAACGATGGATCACTTGGAAAATCGTTCAACACATCAAAACAATAATAACTAATTTGCAACTAACAACAAGTCCCCAATACTCCTAATAATCAAAATTTATAAACCACTATCCTAAACAAAAGTTCGCAGCCTAATTGTCCTTCCTCGATCAACCCTCCTCCACGTCATCACCACGGCCAAGGATTCATTCTACACCTGAAACAATTAAAGTAGGGGGTGAGTATATAAGATACTCCGTAAGTAGCCTTCACTAACTATTCACAAAACATCATGCATCCTAACCACAACAATCATAAAAGAAAATGATACTAGAAATCAAGCATTGACGGTCATAACAGTCAAATAATCACAAGCGCACAAACACCCGAGATATCAAGACTCATTCCACTTAGGCCACATGGCCCGCTGAACTGTAACTCCTTCACACTTCTTCTGCCCAGTACACTAAGTTAGTCCTCCAAGTTTAACTCTTTGAGTCGTATCGGTTCTTAACCTTTATCCCCAAGACCTTGAACTGAAACTTCTAAACGAGTGCCATGTTAGTCCTCCAAGTCTAACTCTTCAAATTTTATTGGTCTTTGCCATTTATCCCTAATGTTCCGACACTCCTCTACAGAAGTTTGGTGTTCAACCTCGCCATTTATTCCCAAAGGCTTAAACTGTGTGTCAACCCTTGACATTTATCACCAAGGTCCCGACGTACCCAGCGTGTTGGTCCTTGACCGTCACCATGTCAAGGCACAACACTCATCCGCAAAAGACTCATCATGTCAACCCCTAACCTTTTGTACCCAGAGCCTCGACATTCATCTCTACCAGAACTAGACTATCGACCTCCAACCTTTTGTACCCGGAGCCTTGACACCCATTAGTGACGTGCTAATAACCAGATTCCACGTTTCACTCCCTGTCCCAGCCAAGACTAAAGTACTACTTTTCAACCAAAACAACCATAATAGTTTTCCACACCAAGCCACTCCATAAGACATTAATGCGTTACAATCTCAAGGACACACAACTTGACCATGTTCAGAGTATTCCCACCGTAGTATACCCTAGACAGAAAAATCCAAGCCAAGAGTCAACATGCATTTCATGGTTACAAGTCTCAACAACCAATTCCTAGCATTTTCTATACCATAAAAAATATAAAAGTAACAAAATACAAGAGTAACTGTTCCCAGAACCCAGGATCTCCTTACAAGTAGAACTACAGCAAGAAGCCCAACCAATCCATACAACATTTGTCCTCACTCTCTACTATGCACGAACACAACGAGAGTGTCCAAACCTATAATAAAAATAAATTTCAGCATCCTATAACATGGCGAGCCGAGTCATGAGAATGCTACCATATCACATACAAATTTTCAGCACATGATATCATAAAAAAAAAAGACACATCGAGGATGTCACTAACTTTCATAACAATTTTCCAGCACATGATATAAAAGAAAAACACATCATTTAACCTCAAAGCAACTTTCAGAACGAATGCAACCATCAGGAACATCTACGAGCCTTCACACCATGGCCTACAATTTCTTTTACAACATGAGATGCACAAATATAATAAAAATTAAGCAAGCAACCATTTCGATAGCACCCATCGACCCATACACATGCCCCTTAGTGCTACTTACACACTACTATGCTTTCAAACCACGCGTCGATTCAACACTTAAGCATCAAAAGACAAAAATAGCAATTAAAACAAAAATTCCAACTATCGAAATCGATTCTAAGGTGCTTTGAATGGTTCGTTACAACCAAAATCAACTTCGTTCATGTATGGGTAACTTAGATGTAACTCGATGGAGGTGTGGGTTGCATAGATCGGACTGGTAACAGATGCGGGTAGTTGTCGAACACCAATAAAAGCTGCTGTTTGCATTTTATGCAGCAGGGAAACACGCCAACTAGTACCAATATCGTTGTGCCCCATGGGAAAAACTCATACCCAAGGTTACTGGCCACCAAGGGATGTCGGGTCTGACTGTTCAAACGTCGAGCCATCTGAAATCACTCCCAAAACGCCTCAGTGGTCGTCAGAGGGTGAGTTCGCCGAAGTGGTCTCCGGCGGTGGTCATGAGGCAGCAGAAGAGGTGAGATCTCTTTTTTTTTTTTCTTGGGGGGCAACATGTGAAAGTGGGGGAGAAGGGCTAGGTTTCTTTTTCCCTTTTTTCTTAATTCAGTTGATTTTCCACCAATGTGTCCCAACCCTAAAAGCCAAAATTTACCCAAGGATAGGCCTATAGGTTGGAGTAAACAAGTCCCTAAGTTCTCTAAATCAATGCTCGACAAAAAGAGAGCCCAACCGAACACACCACAACTATTTGAGTTAAACAAAATCACGTGACTTCAAAATTATATAATTAAATAAATAAAGAAAGCAAGGTAAAATTCATTTAATTATGTTCTAAATTAGTTATCAACCTCCTTGTGGAATGCCTTAGTCAAATGATTTGATTTTCAACAAGCTCGAGATTTGCCCAGAATTATGCCTGACACTTTTTTGGGTTGGTTTCTAAAAACTTTTCCTTACGTCTTTTTTCCATTTGGCCAGTGGAAACTTGATTTATACACCAAAGTCCAACCTTGGGAAAGGTGAGTTAGGTAAAATAATAGGAAACCAATATGGGATGTGACTTAGGAATAAGCGCATAAAACATGGTCCTAGGCATAGGCCCTCTGACCCATAATGCAAATGAGTTGGTAGATATTCTCTAGGATTGTAATCACACATAGGCATATGATTGTAGGTTACCCTAGCCTCTACTGCAACCAAAAGCAGTAGTGAAAGAGTAGAACTGAAATCCCAAAAAAAAGTCAAGAATTGCACCGGGTGCATTTTCCCAACATAGTGTGTTTTCCATGTTTTGCATCAAAACTAAGGTAGGAGAAAAGGAGGTTGAGTTTTATTAAATTGCTTGTTAGTTAAAACCCCAAACAACGTTTCATCACATTTTTCTTCCTAAATCACAATTGCATATTTGAACCATTCACTTCTTAAAAATTGTTTTGAAAGCAACAAGTCCCTGAGGATTCCACCTTGGATTAGTACCACGTATTACTTGTGACCATGTGCGCTTGCACGAGTCTCTAATCGTTTTTGAAGCTAGAGAAAGTCCCAACACCTGCAAGTTAATGAGATACATTTAAATGGAACCCACCCTATTCCAAAATCCCCTAGTGTTAGCTCAAAGCTCATATCGACATCGAACAATTGGTTAAGTTAGGATGAAGCTTAARGGTAAATTGCCAATTTATTTATTGGTTAAGTTAGGATCTGAGATTACAGGTCGATTACTGATGGATCGATCGAATTTGAAAACAAAAAAGAAAAGACATAAAACTAAAAAAGTAAGCTGAGGTCGTCTCTATTAAAGATAAAGAGAGAGAGTGTGTGAATTTTCGTGAACAAAAGAAAATGCCTCGGTCCTTGGTACATACAACAAATAAGGAAAAAGATTGGTGGGGGGCTCAGTTGTCTGATGGTCGGTCTTGGTTGCGTTGGCCAATGGATCTTTGTCTTGAGCATCAACAGGGATGAGTTCGTCCAACTTCTTCAATCCCGCCTAGATGGCCTCTTCAAGGGCCATCCCTCCGTTAGCAGACACCATCTAGGACTTGACATAAGCGCACTTCAGGGGTACTAAGTTGAGCTTGTTGCGGTGGTTCTTCTTCGAGGATGATGGCTCGCCTTCGAAGTGGGCTGGAGAGCTAGGGGGAATTGGCGATCTCCGAGGACTAAATTCACGCAGACTGGCTGCTACCCGGTCCACCAGCAAAGCTAGGTAATGTCAAGTTACTCTAAAGATCTTAGAAATCCATCACAGATATTCCAGTGTTCGCTTGCCACTTTGGGGCATAGATTAAGGAAGAACTGTGGCAAGGAACTGTGATCGGTAAAAAAGAACTTACACTAAGACATGGGCTAATGACTCAAGGAGATGGGCATTACCTAAGTTCCTGAAGCTGCAAGAGACTTGGCAACTTGACCCGCCCTCACAATTCTTGGCCAACCAATCACCATAGCCGTAAAATCAAATCCTCTTTCCAGTTTTATATCGAAGTGGGAGCCTTGACCAATTTCCCAACATCTTGCCTGGTAGTTAAGTAAAACCCTACCATAATTTTTGGGCAAGTTTTTTACGGTGTAAATGGACGTCGGGAGTCAAATACTCCACGCCTATGGTGTCTAGCCCGAGCCCTCACCACAACATCCAACAACCCAAAAGGATGCCCCAACCATTGGGAGCAAGCTAGGCCGGTGCAAGGTTCACCTCTACAATAAACTCCTAGGTAAAGGGATGGAGAGGAAGTCGAACCCTGAACTCAAACATTTTCACATGGAAGGCTATGTGCCCTGCGAGTGGGTTCTCTATCATTTCAATCTTTATTGGGAACCTCATCCTAAAGGACACTAAGATCTCGTATCTATCCCTAATGAAAGCTATGGTCTTATCGGCTAGCTCAGACAAAATGTTTTCGTACCTCTCCGAGGGGCTACCTCAGTCGACAGAGGCTTGGATCTCCATATTTTGGGAAACCTATATATGTTGGGGAGGGTCCTCTTTGCCCTCGATGGAGGCCGACATGTCGCTCGACGACCTGCCTAGAGCCAACTCCCCACTAGACAATCTACTACGCAAAGACTCATCCCTAAGAGGGGAGCCACCCTCTAGCGAATTATAATTTTCCCCCAAGATATTTTCACCCGACCTGGAGCCATTACCACTGCCCAAGCTACTACTACTCCTATTCGACAAAACTACGAGCTACAACAAATGTACAGAAGGCGAAGAGATTAACTAACCTTGTAATTGTTGAATTGTTTTATTAGATGGGCAATCGCCCATCTAGTCCCTTGTATACAATCGTTCTATTCAATCGGGTATGATAATTTGTTTAAAGCTGATATGCTCAACTCATACTCAGAACTAACTTGAGCGTAGGTGTGCTTGATAACTCTAAAAAAAGATAGTTATTCTGGTAATTATTTAGGTAATTATATGCTCAATATTGATGTTGTGTGTCGGGCTTAGCTATTGGAAATGATAAATGGACATGGAAGCTTAATTGTGAGCTTAATTCCCTTTTATTTGATGCTCTGGCTTAAGTTCCTACTTATTTCTCCTTTGTTGGTTATTTTGTGCGGATTTGAAAGTTGAGGACTAAGTCGAGATAAGAGCACATAATCTAGAGAAAATTATTAAAGCTTCTTTAAGTCAAAGCCTGAGGAGCCAGAGCAATCAAATGATGAAGCATGGGTTCACAATGCGGTAATTATTCCACGCGGAGATTTTTACCATGCCCGTATAAAGTTAAGCTGGGTGTCCTAAAATTGTGGTCCGATATAAAAGGAAAATGAGGACACAACCGACACACACATATCTCAAGAGAGAACATTCCTTGCGTGTTTCTGAATACTAGGAAAAAAACACTCTATTTTCAGGAAGAAGCTGACGATAGAAGGAGGAAGTTGTTAGTTTTCGCGTGCTAGTGTCTCGTCAGTCTGCGATTTTGTATTATTTCTTAAAATGAGTTGTATCTTTTTCTTATCCATTTTGCTTCCCCCTCCCCCATGAACTAAATCCCATTTCGGGCGGATTTCCATGTTGTAACTCATGAACAAATGATACTATTTCATTTGCTGTTAAATAAAGTTGTGCATATTCTTTCATCTTCCTACGCATTGTTGGTCACTTTATTAAGTTTGCTAGCTTCTGTATGATCTGGAAGGATGTATGGTTAATATGATTTGCTCTATTTGTGAATTAGGTACTTTTTTTAGTAGGTTCGTGGATACTCAAGTATAGGGTCCCCTAACCATGCTTATAACTCGTTTTTATTGTTTTGGTATCTAGCAACAAGAGTTGTGGGTACTCATGTTTGAGTATCTTAGAATGAAACCGTGTCGAGTTGAGCAACAACATCAATTTCATGCTACAGTATAGGTCGAGAGTGGGTGAAAGCTAAGGAGTCTCTCTCGTTCTTTCCATATATGTTATCTCTTTTTTTTTTGTTTACTATACTAGAACTTTTTCTTGCCCCAGCATCTGTAAGTTGTTTTTAGTTGTTGGAATCATTTATAGCTTTTGTTTATGATACATCTCTTTACATTTCTTAGCACAATATTTTTTACTTTATTGCATATTTGGTATTCTTGAGCACAGTCTTAAAATATTACAGTAAGTCCTTGTGGATTTTTGTGGATTCGTCCTCATTCGCACTACAATTGATGAATATAGTGTACACTTATACTAGTATTCATCTCAGTTGTGAGCACGCAGCAGTCCTCTAATTGTTTTGCAGGTATTTTGCTTCCAGCTCGCTAGGGTTCCGCACGCATCGCTCCACGATGCAAGGCAGATTTAAGCATCAACATATAAATGGTTTTAAATTCCACTATTCTCATTAATTCGAATATTAATTACCAAAATCCTCAAAACTATTCACCATATTTTGTTTCCATTTTCAGTAAAAGCTAGTGATTTCACCATGTTAACTATCATTTGATTCTTCATTTTTTGCGACTGCAATCTTCATATAAAGGTCGATGATTAATGTTTCAATCATTCCGGCGACTTTCACTATTCTTGGAGCTATTTCTAGATTTTCGACGACTCATACCTTTGATAATAAATAACAATACTAACATTGAATGACCGTTAATTCATTATTTAGGAAAGAATATATTTTAATAATATATAATAAATGGAATAATATGGTATTTATTGAGGGTTAATTTTGGGACAATAAATTTTAATTCAAATCTCGAATYTATATTTGAATATTAAAAAAAAATGGACATTTGTGAAATATCATGTCTAATATAATTCAATAGAGACCATTTTTGTTTTTGTTTTATGCCCTCGTCCATGTTTGAACTTTTAGCTTGCCAAAACAGCACCATCATACAATGTCATGGTGCCTGCAGGTCAGAATTGGGAGCAAAATCCCAAAGAAGCGGCGCCACAGTGCTAGTACACAGCGTCATGGCGCCTGCAGACGAAGCTTGGGCCTCTTTCCGCGAATACAGCGCCGCAGCGCTGTATTGTAGCGTCATGACACTACGAACTTGCACGTCCGTCACAAATCTGGGACAGCGCCATGCCGCTCACTAATGGCGCCATGGTGCTGTAGCGATGTTCTCTCATAAAACGAACCTTAGTGCGCCATTTTGAGGACTTTTGGAGATTCTTACTGGGGAGAATTGGAGTTTTTGAGAGGTTTGGCTCGAGAATTGAAGCAAAGAGGGCGAGGAGACGATTTTCGAAGGCTCGTGATCATGGAGATTGAGTCGGGGACAGTCAATCGACACTACGGCTTTAGTTTCTCTTTTTTCCCTTATCTTTTCTAGATTTATTATGAAATTCTCCACAGGATTGTATTTTATTTTCATGAACATGGGTAGCTAATCTTCTTGTTCTAGGGATTGATGTAGCCGCTCGATTTATGAGTTGGATTAATTAACAATTATCTTGATTGATTTGTGCTTAATCTATTTGTGCATTTATTCGCTTAATGTTTTTAATCTCTTGATCACGGATTAATTGATGCTAAATCTGAATCTTACGCTCGAGAGAGATGGTTTGGATTGGAACTTGAATGCATTACTGGGGTAGTTCTAAGATCGGGAGATTTAGAATCATCTTAGAGGTTGTTAAAAGAATAAGTCTTAAAGCCTTGCTTGTTAATGAAACTAGATAGGAATATTGGTTTCTTATAAGTGGGAGAATTAATTGTGCTCGGGAGAGACAGTTATGGTTTTTGACTTATTGACTTATAGATTAACTGCATATTCAATCTTGACATGTTTAATTTATCCGCTTGTAGGTTCAGTTGGTGAAATCACTTCCCTAAGACCCGTTCTCCATAAGAGTTCTCTTCAGAGTCTTTTATTCGCTTTGTTAATTGATTTTTGTGTGTTAAAAGAAATTCATTGTTGTTTCTCTAGATAAAATTGTACAATAATATATGTAGTACTTGAGTGACTAGAAACCCAATCTAGTGAACGATATCGGTAATTACTTACCATTTTTATTAAAACTTGACCCGTACACTTGCAGTAAGCATTTTCTGCTACAGCTAAGCCTTTTACGAAACTTCACCTTTATAAATAACCGAAATACCATTCATGAAAAAATAGGGTGGGAATAATTTGTATATAGCTTTTGATAACTTTTTCTTTGTTATTTCCCTTTATTGTTCTATTCACACTACACTTATTACCCTAAAATTCCGTCGTGGATAACTACAAAAATCTATTTTATTTTATTGATATAAATTGATGTAAGATGGATAGAAAAAAAAATACTGATTTTTTAAAAATATTTTTGGCTTTATAATTTGAAAATTTTGAAAAATTATTTTTTTCATTAAAAATAAATAATCTAAAAAATTGTACCTAATAAATTTATATGGTAAATCATGTTTGTTTTAATCGAATTAATTCTTAAATGCCAATATGATTATAACTCAGTGGTAATTAGCACTCAATCAAGTTGGAGGTTTAAACCGTGGTTGTACTTAATTTGTTTGTTGTATAATAAAAAAATTCATCCCTAGCTAGGGACTACAGCAAAATTATCATCAATTTCAATTGTCATTTATCTTATATTATATATTATATATATAACGCTTTAACACATAAGTTGTAATCATTGGTGGCCCCTACAAAGACTGTATATGACTTTTAAGCTGCGTTTCTTTTCTTTTTTTTTTTAAGTCAAAGACACTAAAGGTTAAATATTTGATTAAAAACAAATGTCAAACTTAAACCAATAGTGGAAGTCCAAAAAAAAAGAAACCTTAAACCAATAGTGGAGATCTGATCTTTTCCAAAAATAATAATAATAAATAAATCTGGTTGAAAATTATAATAAGGTTAGATAAATAATGGAAATGTTCGAAGAGAAATTTATAGAAAATTAACTGCTCTTTTGATAACGCTCATTTGATAACGTTCTTGTTTCTTGTTTCTGTTTCTTTATTTTTAATAAAGAAAAATGAATTGCATGATCTCAATATACATAAATTCAAATATAATAAAAAAAACTTTTTATTTATGTTTTGGAACAAATTAGAAATGGAAACAAGAAATAATAAACTTATTTTGGTTGTTCTAAAATTTCTATACAATTTTGACAATGTTACTAATAAAGGAGAAACAAGAAACATAGGGCTCGTTTGGAAATTATATTTTAATATACGAACTATTAAAAAATAATAATTTTGGTCTATGAACTTTAATAATGTCTATTTTAGATGCTTAAGTCAGAATTGGAGTAGTTGAGTATAAAGTGTAGAATGTTGTGAGCATACCTTTAGAGTTTGGCTTACTTCCCTATTTATAGGAGTTGAATCTTGATTGTGGAATTCAAATCCTGATACATCAAGTAAATCTAGTTATCTGAATTTGGGGAGAATCTTGAGGCAATGTCTCTTCTTTTGAATATAGATATCTTCTCCAATCATAAGATCATCAACATTTATCTTCCCTTTTGAGGGGAATTCGAATGGTAGAAAATAGGTATTAATATTATATAATATAAATATTAATAAATATTGGATCGGGCTTTTGGGCCGGCCCTATGAGCCAATCCAAATACGGCCCAAACGGGCTGGCCCACGGGCCGGTCCAAATTAAAAAATGAATATCCATATCCAATCCAATTAATAGAAGGATTGGATTGGGCCAGGCCGGTCAAACGTTGACCTTGGATCGAGTTTGGATTGGGCTTGGGCTGGGCTTAAGTCGGCCTTTAGGCTTCGGGCCCGATGATGAGGCTGAACTCTACCTTCTTTGGAGTTGAATTGTTTTTTGAATAGTTTAGCTATATTATTTATTGAATAGTTTAGCTATGTTAATGCCAGTAGCTCTTTGTAATATTATTGGTCTAAATAGGGAGAAAGGAAAAGATTTTTAACAAGGATACATATTGCAACTTTTTTCTTTCCTTCGATATATTATTAAATCTAATCACATTTAAGATCACCAATTTGGATGACATTATTCCAGCCTAATTTAATATTTATCCTCATAATACCAAAATTTACAATTTGTCTTTATCATGAATTAATCAAACAGTTATTTTTTATTTTTTATTTTAGTGTAACAAATGACGACTCTTGTTTTAGATGCTAACAATCTGTCATTTAGACAGGTATACAAATAATTCTTTTTTTCTTTTTTTTTGATATCTGTGAGTGTCTAAACCAGCGTATACAAATAATTCTTAAACACGATTATATATTATGTCACTTTCCTATATACCTCTTGTTCACTCTAGATTGGTTGACACATCTTTTTTTTTTTAAAGATACCATCGATTCATTAAGGAGTATATGATAAACATACAAACAAAAGGAAAGCTACAGGAGGACTTTCGAAAGTGAGGTTGGGAGGTACATGACAAGAAGGGAATTATAAGAATGCTTCCCAATTCAAAGAGATGGTCGAACATTGTAATCACAAAAAAGCTTTGATTTGGAGGACCATGAGATAGCTGCAACTCTTATGTCTTTCCAAAGATGATTAAGCAACTTCTCTTTGTCGTTTCCAAAGATGATTAAGCAACTTCTCTTTGTCGTTAAAGACTCAGTTGTTACGCTCCAACCAAAGGTGCCATTAACACTGAACCTATTGCATTGCACCACAATATAGAACGCCTTGAATTGGAAAGGCTAGAAAGCACTTCCGTTATAAATTCCACAACATCCCTTGCGAGAGGTAGAGGTAATCCAAAGATGGCAAAGAGGTGATTCCATATTTTTTTCGACAAAAGCACAATGCAAAAATAGGTGATCTATAGTTTCATTGCTCTTTTTGCAAAGAACGCACCAATTTTGGGTAAGGTGGAAGGATTTCATATGAGATGGTAATCTATCGCTTCGGTGAGCATACACCAGATGAAGAATTTGCACTTTTTTGGAAAGAGAGATGACCACGTCAGCTATAAGTATGGCATCTGTAATTTGTCGCCCTTGCACGAAGGCTGACTGGTTCGCTGCAATGTGGTAGTAGGAATAACTGATCTCAGTCTATCTGCTRGAGTTTTAGCCAAAATTTTATATACGCTGGTTGTTAAGCTGATAGGGCGGAATTCAGTCGTTGATTTAGGTAATTGGGGACTTTGGTATGAGAGTATGTAAGTCTCATTTAAAGCTCTCTTAACACTACCGTTTCGAAAAAAATCATTGAACACCTCTTGAAGGTTGGATTTATAAGTGTTCCAATTTTTTTAAAGAATTCGACTGTATAACTGTCGGGTCCTGGAGCTTTGTTCTGACCCAAGTTTTTTGTACTGCTGAGAATCTTTCGTCTGTAAAAGGGCCAGAAAGCCAATTAGCTTGATTTTCCGAGATGGGGGCCCAGGATACGGCGAGCTAAGTCATTATCGTCAATGGCCCCAGTTTCTTCAATTTTATCAATAGCCTCGATTTCCTTCAAGATGCATGGAAGATCTTTGAAAATAAAGCTTACTATAAATATTTGTGTTCCAAGCCCGAATTCGTTGTGAGAGAAGTTTCAGTTTCCTGATGATTGCATAACCTTGCATCTCAATGGTGGGCCACCATGATTCAATAAGCTTGAGAAAATCCTTGTGAAGCAGGCAAGGGCCCCACTTTAGGTTCGAAGATTCCAGAAGAATATGAAAATGGTCGGAGAGAGGCGGAAGCTGACAGAGATTTGACCATGTAAAGTTTATGAAATTATTGAACTTTCTCATGCTGGTACGAGGGGGATTTACTGATGATATTTCGCTCTCCATCGAAAAAGATTGAAGTCCCTCCAAGAAGCCAGACAGGGCTGCATAATCCATTGAGACCGTATAATTCACGCCAAAAGAATTTCCTGTTTCTTCTTCTAACAGGACCATAGACTCCTGTAAGCCACCAAATAAAATTATCATAAAGTTTGAGTTTGACTGGTAGGGTGTACTGACCACTGATAACTTCTATGGATGTAGAAGTAAGATTGTCCCACAATATATTAAAAGGCCCCCAGAAGAATCAACAGCTTCCAAAGAGGCCCAAGATATGCCGATAGAGCTCCAAATTGTTTTGATCAAGCTTCTGTCAATGACAGAAGACTTAGTTTCAGACTTTCAGTTAGAATGATGATATCAGGACATATGGAGGTAATGGCGTCTTTAATTGAGGCTCGTTTGGAAGCCTAGCCCAAACCTCAAATGTTCCAGGATAACACTTTCATTGGTTACCGTATAACCCCTTTGAAAAAGGTCAGAAATTTGATCCCTTCTTGCTGCCCAGGCTGTTGCCAAATTCGATT
Source organism: Momordica charantia (assembly GCF_001995035.1). The sequence continues at coordinate 607,017 of NW_019104542.1, forward strand.
AACAATGGTTTCTGCATAGTAGCTACCGGCATTAAGCGGAAACCACTACTAATGAGCCATTCGTTTAATTGCTCCTTAACATTCTCATTGTTCTTGCCAAACTGAACATAGCTTAGTGGTAATTGGCATATATCTCAAATCAAGAGATTGTGAATTCCATCTCCATCCCCACCTGGTGTATTCTAAAAATAAAAAAAAAGTCTGGTTACTGTTATTTACTTCATCTTTTGTAAAATCTTCCTCGTTGAATAGCACACTGATCCTTTCATCCAAGATCTTGGAAGTCCAAAACAACAGTTTCATTAATATTTTTTGTAGGCGAGGGGTGTGGGCTAGATGGCTAAATCAGAGATGGAAGACAGAGGGTCGAGATCTACTACAAGACTAAAATGTGAGAAGTGGTTTTCTGTGTGGTTAAAAGAAAGAGAATTTATGAGTCTCCCTATTTGTCACTTGATTTTGAAAAATGGCCAGATGATTTTTGTTAATCAAAAGTTCCAGGTTTGAATCTTATCTTTCTATTTAGTTATTATTTTCAAAATCAAAATAATACTCTCTCTTAAATTCTCAAATTTGTTTATTGTTATATTATCTCTAATTTTGTACATTTTTCATCCTAGATTCTAGAAACCAACTACCTAACTTTTTAAATATATATTTGAATATAACCTGACATAACTCAAAGAGGACAACACACAAAGTAAGAGGCTATCACGAGGGAGACAATAGGAATGGACGAGAATTGAGCAAGTGTGACAACAAGGCAGGGAATGGATGAACGAAATTGAGCAAAGGAGACAATGGTGGAGCAACAAGGCGGGTGACATAGTTGTAGGTAGGGCAGGGAGTAGATGAAATTGAGCAAGGAAGAGCAAGGGATACAATGGTGGAGCAACAAGGCGAGTGACAAAGCTGTAAGTGGCAGAGGGTAAATAAGAGAGGTCTGTAAAACCAAAAAATTTGGGCCAATCATAAACAGCCACGTCATTGTCTATTTTATTTAGGGATTAATTATATATTAACCCTAAATTAAAATTAAAGATAATTTGACAATTAAAATATGTAATTGGGTCATATGAGTATTGGGCTTGGAATGGATTTGGTTCACAATCTTGGCCCAAAACCCAATTTACCATGAAATAAAGTAGATTAATATTTAAATTTAAATAAATCCATTTAAAGAATTGGGCTTGGCCCAAAATTACCGAAGCCCAATGACCCACCAAAGCCTATGGAAACCTCTATAAATAGGGGGGACCTCATTGAGGGTGTGATAAGTCTTGATTAAAGGATAAGAAGTGTAGGTTTACATGCTAAGTCACTTCGTTTCTTTTTGTCCAAGTTACTTCTTTTTTTTGTCCAAGTTTCTTCTCTTTTTGTCTAACTCACTTCCTTTTTTCTTTGTGAGTTTCGGGATAGTTGAGGGTTACTTATGATGGAAAGTGTATGCCATGCATATAACTTAGTGAAAATGTGCATATTTTGTGATTAAAGACTCGAGCATTTAGTTATAGGTGAATGAAGGTTAATTAGTGTAAATATGGTTGATTTGTAGGAAACATTGAAGATTGATGATCAAAATATGTTGGGTGAATCACACTCTCCGAATTTCTGGCTTACTTTAGGAATGCGCTAGCCACATTACTTTGAAGATCCTGCTTCACAATGCGTCAACCACATTTATTGTCTAAATTATCAAATTGTGCATAACAACTTTTGACCAAGTAATTGGTCAAAGATTTGGTCTCTTATCCTAAAATCTCTATAACTAAAGTCGTTACCAACTTCGCATGGAATTCTCAACACTTTGTTACCTCTCAAACCTATAAATTGAGCTTTTAAGGATCACTTCTACACACCTCATTTTTATGCTTTAGTTCTTCCTTCCCAAATTGTTATGAAACTTTAGTTTTTTTAGTATTTATTCCAGCAATTTAGTTTTGTTCTTTAAATTGTATTTGTAATTGCTCTTTGCTTATTTATATGCCATTCAATTTATTCTAATTTTGTTCTTTATTTCCAATTTTAATGAAAATACATTATTTTGTTAGTTCTCTTGTTATTTCATTTATTTTATATCAATAAGTAGCTAAATTATTTCTTCAACCCTCCTACGAATGCTTTAGTTCTTTATCATTAACAATTACATCTATCAGTGAGCACGGTGTATTACGCTCTTTTTGCTTATCTTGATTTATATTTCCAGTTGATTTTTTTGTTGGCCATTTTGTTTAAATCACATTAGTTTGAATTTAATTCTGAAAAATGTTAGAGTCAAATGGATTTCATGGAGGTAAAATAGGAAGTTACTTAGAAATGAAAACTAACACAAGATCCTATACATAAGCTCTCTTACCTATTAAACCTAAGTTGAAGTTTTATTTATTTAGGATTCTAGGGTTTCATAGACATATGTAAATGCTAGCCTAAGCTACTAAACAAACCAAAAGCGGTATGGACTAGGAGTTCAACCAATTTGCATAAATTGAGCATAATTAGGGGCACATTTGGTAGATGTAATCCATTTTTTAGAACTAAATATTTGTAGGGGGTTGACTTTTTAAATCTATTTGTCGTTGTGTTTTAAAATTATTTCCCAACAAATTCACAAATTTTTATTCCAAACCCGATTACTCATTCGAGCGGTTTACAAATTAATTTTTAAAACAAAACTAGTCCATGTGGAGACGAACTTGGAGTATTTCCAGACGGTGGAATGAACTTAAATTGGCTGAAACTTCTCGAAGGGCTGAAGTTTACGCTTCTCGGTTGTCCAAGTAGGATTTGCTTTTGGTCGGACTTTAGAGCAATTAGGCTGCTCTGTCCAAAAAGAAGGAAGAGTTTGCTACTCTAAGGCGTAAGACAGTAGTGGTGTTGGCCAAGGCAGAGAAAAGTATCATGGAGAATAAAAAAGTACAAAACTCGGCAAACGCAACTGGAAGAAGAGAATTGTGGTTTGCTATCAGAAAATTCTCAGCTAACAACCCATTTGGGAAAGCTTACAGAGAGCAAGGCTAAGTCGGACGAGCTCTTACTTTTTGAGGCAAAGTCGAGTCTCGAGTCAAGGCTGATTTTGACAGAGTATGGGCCAACCTGGATGAGATCGAAACTAAACTTCGTGAGTCAAAGAAGTTGGTCATGAATCGGTGACTAAGCTCGTCGAGGTCGAATCGTGACTAGCTAGCACCAAGGCCTAACTTGTGAAGTTCGAATTGTTGTACGGGACCATCTCTTAGTTTCCCAACTTCGAATCGTGACAGCTGATTCATTGTTTAGTGGTTGAAGAACAATGTGCCCAAAGTTGACACTGAGCTATTGACTTCTGCGTTTGATCGCAATTGGGAAGAGATGGTGTATGTCCTATCGGTGCGACCTCCGGAACCAAATCGGTCAACTATCGAGAGGGCTTCTCAAGAAGTCGACGTGTGTCTAGCCAGGAAAATTGGTTTGAGCCTTCAAGCCGAAGTCGTAGGAATCACCTAGCTTATCTCCCTTTGCTCCACGATGGAGCGCCAGCTGGCTCAAGGCAGAAGCCTTCACGAAGTTGAACTCAACATCAATCCAAAATAGGCTAAGATTCTTGGGGGTTTTAAATAACTTTATAAATAACTCGTCGTGTCGTGTTGGTACGATTTAGAATCTTTTGTGCAAGTGTACACAACCGTTATAGCAAGTGATAAAAAGATCGTATCCACAAGGATTGATAACTAAACACTTCAACAATTACATAAGAAAATAAACAAATTAACAAAAATATTTTTGAACAAGAAAAACTAAAGGAACTCAAACAAAATCGTGCGTATGTGATTTTCTGATTAAAAACAAGGCAGAAACAAACAAAACCAAATCGATTAAAGAAAAATATGCAAACAAGAGGTTAACTACTGATATTTAAAAGGGTAAGAGGGAAGAGTTTATATGACTTCTTCTGGACTACTCTAACGATGCTACAACATTAACGATGTTGATATACTGGCCAAACAGATACAAAATCTTCCTAGATTTCCAAATTTTCTACTATTCATGTTTTTAAACAAACTTGACAGCATTTATACTCAGTTTATAACCTTACTAGGTGAGCCTTATTCCTAAGTACCCACACTCTAAACTCAGGTAGATCTAGCACGCGTTGAAGCCAAACAATTCCTATTACAATTTTCCAAGAGTTAATAAGAAGATATTCCAATATATTGCCAAGCACATTGGAAATAAAACGTTTTAAACAACTTCAACTCAGTATATATATCATCATAAAGCCGAAACAATGTTTACAGCCCAAGAACAAGTTCACAACATCCTCCCCGTTACAAATAAACTTAGCTACTCAACGTCATACAAGAAAATAGAGGAAGAAAATACAAAACCTGTGCACTTAAGAGTACAAAAGAAGAGGAAAATGGAGAATAACAGTAGTCCTTCTCTCTTTGTTGTCTTCTTCAACGGTTTTCTTGGGAGCTTTCTTCAAGTGAGATTGAAGTGATGGGATGGGGAATTATTTGAGGCAACCCTAATTGCAAGCTTTTATACCCCTGTTGATGTTAGGGCAACACAAATGATAAAATGAGCCCGAACTCAAAATATCAGGCATTTTTCTATTTTACTGCAGTAATTTCTCGGGTAAAAGTTGTAAATGTCAACTCAGTCTTTTGCTACCTTTTTGCTTCTGATGCTGCAACATCAACAATACTGCAACAAAACATTCAAATATAGGCCATTCTTCATAACTCTCAATATTATCAACAAAAATAAGGAGGATATTGAATTTATAACATTCTTTGCACAAAATCAATGTAGATTGGGTGTTAGTGACGCTATCCTTAGCTAATTTATATAAAATTCTTGCACAAATAACTCTCTTTTTGAGAGTTATCATGTCGCGATTGACTTTAATGAGCTAAACTTTCATTCGCGCTTCATTTAATGCCTGAGATTTTGAAGATTCGATTTTCTGATTTAAATCATTTCGCATCATTAAACGTGTCTGTCTGTTCTCACATGGGGAATTAAGGTGTCCGTTCATACCTCGAGGTGGTGTTGAGACGCCAGTTGCATCGACTTCTCTCTCTTTTTCTATTTATGAGGCGTTACCCCCTCTCCATTTCAACTCAACCTCCTTCCTGCTTTCTCCCTCTTAGTTCCCTTCCTTTCTCTATTCGATAGCAAGTATTTATGAGGAGGTGAATGGCCCCATGACGGCTTTCATGGAGGTATTTTCAGATTCTTTAAAGAGTTTTCGTATTCTTCATCGTCTTTCTTTTCTGCATGCCGCCTTCTTCAGCTTACCCTTTGACCACCGAGGGCCCGTCTTCTGACGACATGTGCTTGTTGGCCCCCCTTTTGACTCGTCACGACATGCGTCAGGCCAAATGAGAGATCTTTAAGTTGAAGGAAAAGTTTCGTGAGACGACCATCAAGGCGCTCAAGTATGAATTTGAGTGCAAGACGCTGCAGAAGAGAAGGCGGTCATGGAGGAGCAGAAACGGGCATTGGAGCTGCAGGTCACGTCACTGGAGAGGCGTCTCTGTCGAGGTCGCGGTTGCAACCTGTGCATGTGATGGCGCCCCTTCAACTTCACCGGTCGTTTTTATTTTTCTCTTTTTCTTTCTCCCTTTTTTGACCTTCACTTACATAAAGTTGAGAGCTTCTTTAAGAGAAGAAACTGACCCACAAGAAAACAACCTCATGTGCATCAAGGAGACTAAACACTAAGAGGACCAACCATGAGGTTGCAAGCCAAAAAGGTGCAAAACTCCATCAACAAGCAAATTCAAAACTTACTTCTTACGGCCAAGCTAGAGTGCAACAAAGAGGAAGGAGATCTCCAGTTTAACATTTGGAATGTTAAGCTTAAGGAGGAAAAAGGACATATTGAGAAAGAAGCTACAAGCCAAATTGGAATACCCCTAAAGTTGAAGACTCCATTGTAAATATTATTTAGGGTTTATTTAGAGTTTAAACCTTAAATTTTATTGTTTCTTTGCAATTCTTGTTTTACCCTTCAATTGGACTCAATTTGTAACTTTTGTAATTATCTTTAGGCCTAAGTGCAAAGTTGTGTAGCTTAGTTATGTCCCTTTATTAGTTTAGTCTAAGTTTAGATAAAAGTCTTTTCCTTTTACTTTTATGGAATTTCAAGTTGCCTATATAAAGGCTCATTTTTGTACATTTAGGAGGTTGGATTATTGATGAATGAAAATAGCCTTTGAGCTTTCTTCTTTGTTCCCAAAACCGTGAACATTTGGTGCATCTTGATCTAGTTGCACAAAACCCTTGAAACATGCAAGTTTAGGTTGGTCATCAAACTTGTGATGTGTTTCACTTTGGCTCTAGAACAAGTTCATTCTAGTCAAAGCCTTGACCTTCAAGGTAAGTCCTTTCTTCTTCCCCTTGGGTGATTCTTTGTGTGTGTACTAGGTGTTGCCGTGTGTGTTTAGGAGATGCTTGTTCTGACAAGGGTTTTCTAAGCCACTTGTGGTAGGATTGAGTACATCATTTGATATTAGAGCTTTGGCTCAAGATTGGACATATCCCCATCTATCCATCTATCTTTACTTGCTTTCCCACTTTTCTTTCAAGCTCCAATCATTGCTGGCTAGTCAAGAGGTGTTTTTTGAGCTTTTATGTTACTTGCTCTCTTGTACTGTTTTTCTGTTTTAAGCTTGTTGTAGTTCCAAAAAAAAAACAAAGAAAAGAAAAGAAAGAGAAGTACAAGAAACAGAAACCAAAAGAAAAAAAAAGGTGGAAGAAAATAGAAAAGGAAAAGAAGTTTGATGCTATGATTTTTCTACACAATTGTGATTTTTCTACTACAACTAGTATTGCTTGTAACTTTATGCTTCGTGACTCAAATGACCTAAAAATTGTGACCATTGTGAAGCTCTTTGAATCTAGTTCTGATTTGGAAATGTTCAGATAATTTGAAGTTCATTTGGTGGGGCAAAAACGAAAAGGAAGACAAAGAGGTCTGCAGCGAAGAAGAAGAACAGTAGCAACAACACCTTTTCCCTCATTTTCAGTCACTCCAACGACCTCTTTTTGAATTTTTCCTTTAGTGAAGCTGACATTTCCATAATCCCTGGTACGTTATTGACTTCCACACCAGTTTTCAGACAAAAATTCAGAGAGCAAGTACCCTAAATTCATGGAATAGTTCAACTGCTCCAAAACAGTGTACTGCTACCAACCTAAAACACTATTGTGTGACTTTAAAATGTTGCACGGTCATCCTTACTCAAGTAAATTTAGTTGCAGCCTACCATAACCATCCTTTGTGAGTCTAGTTTTATTTCCAATTGGTTGGAACCAATCCAATTTAAGACCAGCTCACGCCATCAGCAAAGGTGAACATTGTCCAGTCATTGTTTTCCAAAACAGTGTTTCTTCGGTTTTAACCTTTTGACCTTCTAGGCAATATTCATCCAAATGGAGTTGCAGCCCTAGTAAGTGTTCTTATGTCAAGTAATTGTAACAATATGCTTTTAGTTTTGAAATGGCATGAGCTATTTGCTCACGCCAATAGCTATAAATCGGGTCATATGGTTAATTTCACTGCTACTTTGATTCTCCGACTAGTCTATCTTCTTTCCTAAATTCGTCACAAACAAAAAATGATCTCTTTTTAAAAATTTTTATGGTTAAACTAGACTTCTTAAGCTTTCTTAATGTGCTTTCAAACTTAAATTTTCATGAGTTGATTATTCACATTGTTGCTTTCAAGTTTGCCTCAATTCTTGAAAATTTGTATTGACTGCTATTTCTATTATGTATTAGACTTGTCCTTGTTGGTTCTCTATGTTTTTCATTGTTGTATCTTGCCTTCTTTATACTCTAACTTGTCTTTGGTTCATCGTGATTCGCCACAAACAATCTAGTTCGGTGTTTCAAGAAATTGCTTGCTTAAAGACAAGTTTTCACACTCACAGTTACCTTAACATCTCAAAATTGTATGGTTGTGAGCAAGAGGCTTTCATCCTTGAGTTGCTTGTGACGGAAGAAAAATCAATAAAAATCTATTTTATATGGTTTTTTCTCTAACCTTTTTTTTTTTTTTTTTACAGCCATGGTGAGCACCTTGTAAGGAATACCTAGGGTGGAACGAAACAATCAAGAGGTAGGGAATGAGAAGCATGAGACTAATGTGGTAGAAGTTCCAATATGGGTAGAACCACCCCAAGATAGCTTAGAGCGGATTCATCAAAGCTTAAAACAACTCACTACCCTAGTGTAAAGAATTGAAGCTAGGATACAAGCAATAGAATGACCAAACCCCCAAATTACCCCACCAAATTTACCACTTAGGGGATTAGGCCTAGGGGGAGGAGGACTATGATTCTATGGAGTTAGATGGAGGAGATGACTACCTTGAAGAAGATGAACAGTATCTTAGAGAACCTAGATATCATACCCGAGGGAGAGGGAGGAGAGGTAGTTACGAGAGAGGAGCAGACAACCACTATTACAATCTTCCAAGAAGGGAGCATAAGAAGGATGACCGAGCCATAGGAGGCATCAACTTAAGTTCCATAAGTTTTATGAAAGATCTGATCCCGAAGAGTACATTAAATGGGAAAAGAAGGCCAATTTCGTATTTGGGTGCAATTCCCTCCGTGAAGAAAGAAACGTACGTGTTGCTATATCCCATTTCCAAGATTATGCTATTGAATGGTGGGACCATTTATTGTTAAATAGGAGAAGGATTCATCTACCACACGTAAGCTATAACGCCCCGCGTTCTCCGACTCGTCTTTTTAGAGTTAAATAGTGTCTTTGGATTTTTCCCTAAGTTGATAACTTTAATTCTTGGATCTTCTAACTTTGAAATTCTAACTTTTGGCTAATTTAGAATTAAGTTTAATTTCATTGGATTAAGATAATTTAAGTTCTCGACCTGTGTAGGAGATTTTTAGTTAAATCTTAAATTCAGGGGCTTTAGAATTTTCCTTCATAAATTCTACTTTTCTTTGAATTATTATTCTTAGGTTTTAGAGTTTAAGTTAACTATTTTGTTTAGGGTTGTGGGTTTTATTTGATTTTTAAACTATAATTATTGGGCTTATTGTTTTGGGTCATTGTTTTATTTAGTTGGGCCACCTTCAAGAATAAGGGTTTGAGCTTTTAGGTTTTAAAACAAGTTAAAAAAAAGGGGATTAAAACAAAATAACCCTAGCCCCATCTTGTTCTTCTGCTTCTTCCCCAATCTTGTAGCCGCCCCACCTATTTTCCCTTCCATGTTGGCGACGTCCTCCTCCGACGAGACCCACGGCAGTGCAGCGACCACATCCTCGACGAGTCAGCGGTTCCRACGGCTCCACATTCTTCCGG
>NW_019104542.1:640976-655350 GCF_001995035.1 Momordica charantia
CCGTAGCCGTAAGGGGGAGGGGGGAGGGGATAAAATAAAGATCCATTTTGGAATCGTCGATTTCAGAGAACATTCCCTTCTTGTCACCATCTTTTCATTGAAGAATGAGATGAGAAGAGTGGTTGTGATATACTCAACCCTAAAACAAGTGGCTTAGGCAATAACCCTTGTAAGACCAAGCACCTCCTAAACACACACGGTAACACCTAGTACACACACAAAGAATCACCTGAGGGGAAGAAGAAGGGACTTACCTTGAAGATCATGACTTTGGATACAGAGAACTTGTTCTAGATCCAATGTGAAACACTTCACAAGTTTTATGACCAACCTAAACTTGCATGTTTCAAGTGTTTTTGTGCAACTGGATCAAGATGCACCAAATGCTCACGGTTTTGGGAGCACAGAATAAAGCCCAAAGGCTATTTTCATTCATCAATAATCCAACCTCCTAAATGTACAAGAAGAAGCCTTTATATAGGCATCTTAAAATTCCATAAAAGTAAAAGGAAAAAACTTTTATCTAAACCTAGACTAAACTAATAAAGGGAAATAACTAAGCTACAAAACCTTGCACTTAGGCCTAAAGGCAATTACAAAAGTTACAAATTGAGTCCAAAGGAAGGGTAAAACAAGAATTACAAAGAAACACAAAATTTAAGGTTTAAACTCTAATAAACCCTAAATAATATTTAAAATGGAATCTTCAACTTTGGGTATTCCAATTTGGCTTGTAGCTTCTTTCTCAATATGTCATTCTTCCTCCTTAAGCTTAACATTCCAAATGTTAAAGTGGAGATCTCCTTCCTCTTTGTTGCACTCTAGCTTGGCCGTAAGAAGTAAGTTTTGAATTTGCTTGTTGATGGAGTTTTGCACCTTTTTGGCTTGCAACCTCATGGTTGGTCCTCTTAGTGTTTAGTCTCCTTGATGCACATGAGGTTGTTTTCTTGTGGGTCAGTTTCTTCTCTTAAAGAAGCTCCCAACTTTCTGTTGTCTACTTCAACGATGAAGCCTGCTTATGTATTTTTCGTTTCTTTTATGTTTTCCGTTATGACCTAAACTCCACCTTTGGGAGGGATGAGCGCTCGTTGTAGCCTTGGTTGTTGCTATGTGTTAGTGACCTTGAATACTGATTTAATAGAAGTGTGCTTATTCTTTCATCTCACTGAATGCGTTTGACCAACCTATTTAGTATGTTTGCTTGCTTGAGGCTCGAGAGAGTCCTTGTTGAGTGTGATTGCTTCTATTAGTTGTAGATTCCTCTCTTTGAAGTAGGATGGTGAATACTCAGGGATGAGGTTCACCCTACTGTGCCTATAGGTTGATGTGATTGATTGTTTTGAATACGACGAAAATTTGGGTATCTCGGGGGAGAACCATGACGGTCTGGGCATTCAGTATCTTTGAATTGTTATAACATAGCTAGCATTAGGTGTTTTCTTCTTTGTGACTTCTGTGTTTTCTATGTTAGATGCTCCAGAAGACTTGCTTAGAATTCTCTGTTATGTTCTAATCTATTGTTTTATGTTTTAAATTTAATTTTAATACAACACTTTGATTAAACCATTTTTTTTTATTTTAGTATTTTGAAATCACGGAATCAAATCCTAGTCTAATTCCTTGAGGAGATGACCTTGTTTTTATGCTACAATGGATTATGTAGTGTATACTTGCACTAACTTTCTCCTATTTGTGAGGAAGCGAACAGTACCCTCTGTTGTATAACTTTTCGTCCATCAGTAAGTAGTGCGCAGCTCGTCTCTTAAGCTGCCCTGTTTCCCGTCGATCTCCGATGAAGGCTTTTAATGTCTTCAAATGGATTCCAATATTAATGGTCTTGCATAGTTCTTCAGTCAGTGAAATATTAAAATCAATCACTTATTGAGGTCTGATGTGTTGTTTAACTTGTGTAGGAAAACTTTACCCAACGTTATTTAACTTCTGTTTATTACCTATTCTATATGGGATTTCACCATTAAAGTTAGCTAATAATCTCTTTTGAACTCAAGGTTATAGAGGCACAATTGGTAAATTAAAATAGATCTTGTTCAAGTAAGGGAGTAAATTAGTCTTCTTAGGCATTATAATTTGATATTCTCAATACTTTTGCTTCAATATTATCTTGTGCAAGTATATTTTGGATATTTATATTTTTCCAATTAGCTCAAACCTATTTCTATGTCTTTTTTAAAAAGTAAATTAAACAAAGATAAAAAAGTAGAAAAAAGAAGGAAAATTTTGTTAACCACACAATTTTACACATGCAGTATCTAAATTTAGAGCCTGGTATCGATCTATTTGCAAATCTGCTTGCTACACGTATTGATGATATTTCAAGGTGAAATTTTCTATATTGAAATTTCTACTTCTTGAGACCTTATTTATTTTATAATAAGTTAGGGTTGTCTGGGATGGCTTTCAAACCTTTTTTTTTTTTAATTTAGAACAATTGAAGAGTGGGAAGCAAGAATATTATACTAAGCTCGCTTCCATTGGGCGAACTTTCATCAGTTTTCTTTCTCTCTGTTGTATCTTGTGCAGATAGTTTTGGAAATGTATTAAGTTGGCGTGAAAGAAGTTACCTAAAGTGGAGTTGAACTGCACAAAAATAGTGCTATTGTTTTAGAGAGATGGAGATTCATGTAAAGCTCAAAGGCAAATCACATGCTGTTAGCCTCAAGATTCACCTCTCCATGAGAAATCATAAAGTTTCAAGGCTCAGATGAAGTAGAGGATATGGTTGAATCATGGCAATGAGCTTCATGGCTATCACCATTTCAGAACTACCCAGGTTAAACTTCATCACATCATTTGCATTTTGTGAGTCAAAATCCATCCATAGACTTTGAGCATGGCTTACAACTTTATCTTTGGCTAGTCTAGAGGTAGAGAATAATAATGGACCCAACCCAGACAGTGGGATAGTTGGAATCAGACAGTGATTAGGGAAAAGAATTCCTAATGGCATCATACTAGCAATATCTCCTACTAATGAAGGCAACTTTTGACAAGTATTCTCCATTTGTAGTTTCATTTCACTTTTTTCCCTTCTATTTCTTTTTCTGGTTGACACTGTAAATTTTATAGTTGTACGAGTCTGAGATTGTTGCTTTGTTTTTTCTAATTTGAATATGGGCACATACTTTTGGGGTGTTGACATTGAGCCTTGATAGATAAAGGAACTAATATTATGGTGTAAGTTGTCATCCTATTTTGGATTTTATTAAGCCTTGTTAGGATCACTTCTAGCAGCAATGTATTAACTTTTTAAATGGTTGAATATTGAAAACATCAATTTGATAACTTTTTAAATCATTGAAATATTCTAGGTCAATAGTCTTGTATATGTTTAAATCTCGATGGTTTTGAAGGTTATATCTTGGTTGGTGCTTTCTTGTTCTTTTAGTTTAGCACTTGGACTAATGTGATATCTATGATAGTTTTTATTATTGTTCTTTGTATTGCTTCGTTGACGTTGATAATCCAAAACTAATATGTTATGCAGTACCATAATTTTGGTTGCAATATTAAGATATTATTTTGTCAATAGGTTTGAAGGATATATGGTTGGTTAGCCACTATCTTTTTAATTAAATTATGCATGTAATAATGACAGTCAATGTCCATCATTAAATATAGTCATTTCATGACGTATAAACAATGATGTACCAACAATGACGTATAAACAATGACAAACATACAATGATGCACAAACAATGACGAACATACAATGACTGGCCACAACCATCATGAAAAAATGAAAATAAACAACAACACTCGTAAAGATATTGGCCATTGCCCGTCATGGTTATTACCCTTTCATGACCGGCATGTCCATCATAAAAACAAAATTTTTCATGACGGGTAATGTCAATCATTAAAATCGTCCGTCATTGAAAAAGAAACAATGACACTCGAATAGATTATGGTCACTTGACCGTATTGCCCGTTATTAAAAACCAAATTTGTTGTAGTGGGGATAAAAATTGGTGAATTTGTTGGGGAACACAATTTAAAAACACAAGGAAAAATAGATTTTACAAAGCCAACCCCCTACTATGGTTTAGTTCTAAAAAAATGAATTACGCCTACCAAATGTGCCCGTAATTATGCTCAATTTATGCAAATTGGTTCAACTCCTGTTCCATACCGCTTTTAGTTTGTTTAAAAGCTTATGCTAGCATTTACATATGTTTATGAAACCCTTGAATCCTAAATAAATCAAACTCCAACTTATGTTTAACGGGCAAGAGAACCTATGTCTAGGATCTTGTTTTAGTTCTTATTTCTAAGTAACTTCTTGTTTTACCTTGATGAAATCCATTTGATTCTAACCTTTTCAGAATTAAATTCTAACTAATGTGATTTAAATAAGTAACCAGCAAGAAAATCAAATGGATAAATTATATCAATCAAGATAAGCAGAAAGAACATAATTTATAATGATAAGAACTAAAGCATTCACAGGAGAGTTGGAAACAAAATAATTTAGCTATTCATGGAAGTAAAAAAAAATAAAATAACAAAATAATGCATTCTCATTGAAGTTGGAAAGAAAGTACAAAATTAGAACAAATGGGCTTGCAATAAAATAAACATCGCAGAAAAATTAATTGAATAACAAAACTTAAATGCTAGAACAAAAACTCAAAAACTAAAGTTTGACAACAAAGTATAAAGGAAGAACAAAAGCATGGAAAATGAAGTTTGTTGACATGATACTTGGGGGCTTCTGTTTGCATCTCTGCTTAATAGCTAGAGGGTAAGTGCAAGTGTACACTGTCACAAGTAATAATATGGAAATATTTCAAGTTCGTCTCCACACGGACTAGTTTTCTTTTAAAATTGATTTTGTAAACTGTTTGAATGAGCAATCGAGTTTGGGAATAAAAATTGGTGGAATTGTTGGGAACACGAATTAGAAACACAGAAATTAAAACGGCAACCACCCTACTAAGATTTAGTTCTAAAAGATGAATTACACCTATTAAATGTGTCCATAATTAAACTCAATTTATGCAAACTGGTTCAACTCCTATTCCATACCGCTTTTGGTTTGTTTAGAAGCTTAGGCTAGTGTTTACATATGTCTATGCAACTCTAGAATCCTAAATAAATCAAGTTCCAACTTACGTTTAACGGGTAAGAGAGCCTATGTCGAGGATCTTGTTTTAGTTCTTATTTCTAAGTAACTTCCTGTTTTACCTTAATGAGATCCGTTTGACTCTAACATTTTCAGAATTAAATTCAAACTAATGTGATTTAAACAARTGGCTAACAAGAAAATCAACTGGATAAATTAGATCAATCAAGATAAGCAAAACAGAGTGTAATACGCCGTGCTCACTGATAGATGTAATTTAAATAGATGAACTAAACTCGTAGGAGGGTTGAAGAAACAATTTACCTACTCATGGAATTGAAAGAAATTAAAACACAAGAGAAGATAACAAAAGAAAGCGTTTTAATTAGAATTGGAAAGAAAGTACACAATGTAACAAATTGAATTGCAATAAAATAAACAAGAGTAATTGTAGAAAAATAATTGAAAACAAAACTTAAATAAAAACTACAAAACTAAAGTAGAAAGGAAAACAAAAGCATGGAAAATGAGATGCCTTGAAGTGATGCTTGGGAGCTCCTTTTATAGGCCATGGAGGTAACAAGATGTTGAGAAATGCATGGGAGGTCGGAACCAAATGAGATTGTAGAGATTTTAGGAACTAATAACAAATCTTGGACCAATTACTTGGTCAAAAGTTGTTATTCCCGTTTTGACAATCTAGGCATCGAATGTGGCTGAAGCATTATGAAGTTGGAACTTTCAAAGGAACTTGGCTAGCTCATTCCTCTAGTAAGCTAGAAATTCTGATCCTGCAATGTGCCTTACGCATTTTGATCATCAATCTTCACTTTTCCTTACAAAATACGTATATTTACACAAATTATCCTTCATTTACCTATAACTGAATTTCAAAGCCCCTAATCACAAATTACGCACATTTTCTCTAAATTATATGCGTGAACATACATTTTTCATCCCAAAATAACCGTCAACTAAACATACAACCTACCATTTTTAGCCTTTAATCAAGGCTTATCAGCTTCAATTTTGTAGGCTTGGGGAAGTAACAAGTTGAGAAATTCATGGGAAGTTGGAACCAATTATAGTTGTAGAGATTTAAGGGAGTGAGAACAAATCTTGGACCAATTACTTGATCAAAAGTTGTTATTCCCAATTTGATGATCTGGGCAACGAATGTGGTTGAAACATTATGAAGCTAGATCTTTCAAAGTAATGTGGTTGGCGCATTTCTCTAGTAAGCTGGGAAATCTGGGAGTACGATGCGCCTGACACATTCAGATTATCAATCTTCAATTTTTCTCTTACAAAGTAAACATATTTACACCAATTAGCCTTCATTTACCTATAACTAAATTTCCAAGTCCTTAATCACAAATATGCACATTTTCCCAAAATTATATGCATGAACATACATTTTCCATCCTAAATAACCCTTAACTAAGCATATAAACCTATTATTTTTAATCTTTAATCAAAGCTCATCAATTCTATGTCACCAACCATCCTATTTTCTACCATCAATGAAAGGATGTTTATGAATACAATAACTTTCAAGAAAATCTAAAGTTGTCATACCTCTAGCAATTGAGCTTTTCAAATAATTTTTTCAAAAATTAACAAGATACTTAGTATATCAAGATAAAGTTTGAAAAATAATTTATGTAGAAGAGCAAAACGTCGCTCTGATACCACTTTTT
This sequence comes from Momordica charantia, assembly GCF_001995035.1. The sequence goes on from NW_019104542.1 coordinate 647,760, forward strand.
GGATCAGTATAATAATCCTAGAGGAGGTGAATAGGGTTTAATCACAATTTGTAAATTTTTTAGCACACTGGGCCCAATTTAAACAATTATGTAAACTTTTTACAAGTAATTAATTTTGTTGACAGCCTTGGATCCACTAGACATGAAACAAAAGAACTCGACGCCGGTGCGATGTCCCGCTTAATACACTTCGACGCTCAAGTTAGTAATCGGAGTAGAAATAGGAATAAGACACCAGAGATATTAGTGACAGGTTTTTCACTTACTTGGTGAGGATGATCGTCCCTCCTTTTATAGCTTCGGAGGGCCAACCAGGAAGAACGACGGTTGGAGGTGGTAGGAACGTCGCACGCTGTACGGTTGGACAAAAGGGGGCGCGTTCCTGACAGTGGTAGGGTAGCCCCGCTGCTTGCACCTTGCGGACATGTCGCCTAGGGCTNCCTAGGGCTGTGGGATGCACTCGTCGTACAGATAGCACACGCCGCCAGCTGTGGCCACGTACAGGGCGTAACCGTTTACAGTCCTTCGTCCCTTTTGAGCAGATGCGTTTTCTGTTTGGCGACATCCCTTCTGAGAAGGTGGTTCTCAGTGGGCCCAAGCTTGAGGAGGGATGAACGCTTGTCCTTTCGGACACTGCTTATAACAAATTTTATCACAAATAAATTATAATTACATTTCAAGCATCAAATTAATTTTAATGTAAATAACCATAATAAACACGAAGAATAAGTTTTGGCAATTAATTTCATGCAATTATGATAAAGAAAATTAATTGAAAAGTTAAATAGGAAAGGGTTAGAGAAAATAACACCGAAAATTTATAGTGATTTGGCAAACCAGCTACCCCATTCCCCAAGCACCTCTTGAGTATTCAATTCAAGAACCTGACTTTTTCCATGGCTTAGAGTTCAACCGGTACAATATTCTTTTCTATGACCAAGAACGAACCCGATCTTTTCCACAGTTCAAGATCAAACCATTACAATTGCTTTTTTTCGGGCTCAAGAACAACCCTTACAAAGAATTAAAAATTTGAGAAACAAGATTGCAACTCTCTCAAAGAGTGGATGTACAATTTTACGCTCACAAATTTGTAAGAAAAATTCTTAAAAAAAATCTTAACGGCTAGGAGAAATAAAATTGAACAATTCAAAGATCTCTCAAAATAAAATTTCTCTCAAAAGAAATTAAAATAACTTTGAAACTTTGAAAAGAAGAAACATCAAGAAATTAGCGAGAAAATAAGAAGAGAATTGTTGTTTAATTTTGAGATGAGAAAATATATAAATGCAGGGAAAAGAGTTAGAGAGAAATTTGAAATCGAATTTAAATTTGGATCATTGGAGGTTAAATAATTAAATATTAGAGGCTAAGATTAATCTGAGGAAGAAATTGAATTTGAAAATAAAATATAATATAATAAAATAATATCACACGTATATTTCTCTCTCCAACGGTTACTCGATATTTTTCCTTCTTTTTTTTCTTTTTAATAATTTCTAACGGCTTTTTTCTTCTTCCTTCTTTTTCTTTTTCTTTTTAACTCTTTTTCCTTTTTTTCTTTTAACTTTTTTCCATCGTAACTTTTCGATTTAGGTAATTCAAAACACGTTAAAATCGTTGTATCGAACCCTACGCTTTGTGAACACTTCAAAATATTAAAATTGTCAATAAATAAAATTATGTTTGTTATCATCAAAATATTAATTAATTTATTTGAGATTAAGGGTCAAAAAGCCAACACGAAATTCCTCATCTAATTTTGGAGAAGTTGAAAAAATTCGGCGGAAGGAACACAATTTAGAAGGATTGATTTTTTTCTTACTATAAAAAATTTAAAAACATGATTATGGAAATAGTAACGGTTAGATATCTATAAATGAATTAAATTTACTTTAATTCATGAATTTACACTTTTAGGTTCATTAGTCGTCTGTTCATATTTAATATAGTATGAGGTACAGAGCAGGTGTTCAAACCCTGATTCTCGCTGACTAAATCTGACAGAAATCTTCAATTCAATGGTAATAAGTGGTCGATGGATAGATAATATCATTAAACACAATAATCGAAATCAACCACATAATGGATAATATATTACTGACTTCAACATAGTCTAATCCGTCAAACCATTAATTTGAACCTGAAAATTCATAATGTGATGATATTTGTAGCCACTTCCCTCTTGGAAAGAATTGTTACATTGAATTCAGCTTAGTTCAATAGATTTACTTTATTTTGTAATTATGATATCAGATCGGTAGAGTTCTAAATTTGCTGGTATGTATTTTTATTTTGTTTATAGTCCTTTTCTATTTTTATTTTATTTATTTATCTTTAATTTGATTTGATTTTCTTTCTAGAATTTTGTTTAGCCATTTTGTGGCTAACTTTTTCATTAATCTGTGTTATCCAAAATAATATATATATATATTTTTTGTTTATTGTAAATTCCCTCTTTTCTCTCAAATAAAATCTTTTTGTTGAAAATAAAATAAAATCTTTATTATTTAGAAATTCTTCAATTTTGATTTATCATAATTTTGTAAAAATCAAATCTTTTGAAATCATATTCTTTCTTTCTTTTTAAGATTCGAATGATGAATACAAATAGTTTTTACCATTTAACTTATTTGCTTAATATTTTATTAAAGAAGTAGATGATTTGAATTCACTAAGCCAAGTGGCTAAGCGACTAGATAGTTTCAATTCACTGTCACAAAAGTATATCTAATACTCTCAATTTTGCTCTCCTAACGTTTTTATCTCTTTGATTCATTCTCTCCCAAACTTGTCTCTCACCGCTTTCCCACTTTTTCCTTATAATCTATCACATGTTGTCTCTCATTCTCCACTTTTATTTTATTTATTTATCTTTCTGTTCCACTTGCCGTATCTTCTTTTGTCATCTTCTTTATTTTATTTGTTGTTACTATTTTCTTATTTATTTATTTATTGTTATCTTTTTTTTATCTCCTTATTCACTTTCATCTCAATTTTTGCTCTATCACTATTTTCACTACAATTTTTTTCTTCATCATTTGACTCGCGCTGCATTTGAATAAAGAGGTAAAAAACCGCGTTTGTTTTCAAGACGTAATTTTCATGTTGTTATCAAATAAAGTAGGTTGATGTACCATTTCATATAATGGTTTTTGCATACCTTTGTTTCTAAGTACGAGTTTAATTTTTCCAACATTATTTTCGGTCTACGTTCTTTCCCTTGTTTTATTTAATCTCACTTTTAATTTTCCTTTATTCCCTTGGTTAATTTTATATTATTGTTTCTTGTAACATTACATGATTGATTCAATCTTCTGTCATGGTTATTTAGATTACATATATAATATTTGATAAATGTGTATATATTATTTCAATTTGATATTATTTGGTGGAAATTTTTTTTATTTTATCAAATATTTTTAAATTAAATTTCCAAAAGGGAACTTTCCGATGATAAAACGTTAAATATTCAAAGGCCGATATTCTAGAATTCTTGAGGTGAAGCAATATCTCGGCAGGTCAAGATATGATTTTTCATAGTATCGAAGGGATACACATTTATTCATTAAGATAAATTGTTATCGTTTGTTTCTGCTTGAATGGTAATTCATTATTTTAGATAGCATGTTTTGCTTGAAGTTCTTTTTTCTTAATAAATAAATAAATAACTTTCCAAGTTTGATTTTAGAAGAGAGAAAAAAAAACGTTTTAACTCATTTCTTTTGTGTGATATTTTTCTCTTTAAGTTGTGGTAGAATGGTAGAATAAGTCTAATTGGAAAACATTTTAATAAAAAAAATAATTTATTTTAAAAGGAATTTTAAGAATTGTATTTTTAAATTAATAAACTAAATCTTTCCTTAATATTTTTTCGAAAAAAAAAAATCATAGGACTGAAATATGGATTTAACGGGTGGATTCCCTAATATTTTTTTTTCATATGAACTTATCAATGGATTTAGGTGGTCAACCACTTGTAAATAAATACTAGTAGCAGTTCCAATTTTTCTCCTCTTGAAAAAAAAAGTCGGCCGCTCCACGTCGCAAACTCGTAGCGACAACATCTATTGTCTTTAATTGGAGTGTTGTTAATGAGAGGGTTTGCAACTTAATATATTAAGCTTATTATTAGCGGTTGTATATATGTTAGTTAGACAGGTGGTCAGTTTATTATTTTATTATTAAATGAGATAAAGCTGAGTTTAATTTACTTTCGGGCTTTAAGATGCTCCAAGAGCATGTTGTTTTATAAATTTGGGTCTCAAAAATCCAATCCAAACTAGTTGAGGATTTGTAGTTCTTATTAGGAGAGAAATGAGTAAGTGGGGAAGTGTATATTTCATTCAATGATTCTACATATTTATACACTCTAAGTCTAAAAATAGACTCAACTAATTCCACGTAAAAGGAAACTACTCCACTAGCCATAAGAATAGCAACCTATCTAGTTGACTTGACTATAACAAAAAATAACCTTAACAACGACCTAGAAACTAGGACTTAGACTAGACAAATTCAAAAACTAAAAAATCAAACTTGCAATTTGAGTTAACTTACATTCTCCTCTTAACTCAAATACTACAAACACCTAACTTGTTCTTAAGAGCTTGAAAACGACCCACGCTAAAGAACTTAGTAAAGATATCTGCTATTTGCTCCTCTGAGCTGTAATGCACCAGCTGAACGTCTCCTTCCTTCTGCATCTCTTTAAGAACATAATACTTGATCTTAAAGTGTTTGGTCCTCCCATGAAAAACCGGATTCAATGAAATAACCAGAGTGGCTTGATTATCCACAAATACCTTCACACTCTCTTCTTGCTTTAGATGCAAGTCACGCATCAACTTCTTCAACCAAATAGCTTGGTTGACTGCTGCTGCTGCGGCAATGAACTCAGCTTCTGCAGTTGACTGAGCTACTATCTTGTTTTTTAACACCATGAGAAACACCTTAGCCAAAAGTGAAACAATAGCTAGAGGTGCTCTTCATATCATTTAATGACCCAGCCCAATCACTATTTGAGTAACCCTGCAACTCAAAATTTTCAACTTTACTGAATTTGATCCCAAAAGACAGAGTGCCTTTAAGATATCTCAAAACCCTCTTTCCAGCAACCATATGCTTCTTGCTTGCACAATGAAGAAATCTAGATAAGATACTTACAGTGTACATGATGTTAGGCCTAGTGGATATGAGATACATGAGACATCCAACTAGACTTTTGTACACATTCTCGTCTGCAGGTTCCTCTCCATCATCCTTTTGCAACTTCTCCTTCTCAATCATCGAAGTGTTTACACTCTTACACTCCTCCATATTAACCTCTTCAATATCTCCCTCATGTACTTCTTCTGGCAGAGAAACATTTTGTTCTGCCATTGCTGAATCTCCATACCAAGGAAGTAATGCATCAAACCTAGATCGATCATCTCAAACACCTTCATCATTTCTTGCTGCTCTATTTGAACATTATTACTTTCTGTCACCAGCAAGTCATCTATATAGAGAGATACAATCACAGCAGCAGTACTTGATTTCTTCACATAGAGTGTCGATTCACTCAGACTCTTCGCAAAACCCAAGCTCAGCAAGTTATCATCCATCTTGTTGTATCATGCCATAAGAGCTTGCTTCAACCCATAGAGGGCCTTCTTCAACAAATAAACCTTCTGCTCTTGTCCTGGTGTGATGAACCCGTCTCGTTGCTCAACATAGATCTCTTCTTCTAACACTCCATTTAAGAATGCTGACTTCACATCTAGTTGATACACCTTCCATCCATGCTGAGCTGACACAGCCAGTAGCATCTTGATTGTGTCCATTCTTGCAACCGGTACAAAAGTCTCAGGCAAATCAACTCCCCAAACTTGTTCATACCCTTTCACCACTAACCTGACCTTGAGCTTGTTCACAGACCCATTTGGATTTAATTTAATCTGGAAAACCCATTTGACTCCAATCACATTTCTGTTAGTATGCTTCTCCAGTAGCTCCCATGTCTTGTTCTTCTCTATCATTCTCAGCTTCTCCTTCATTGCCTCCATCCACTTTTGATCTCTTTTAGCTTCTTCAAACCTTGCARGCTCCAACACAGCTACACTTCTTCTTTCATACACCTCAATCAGTAGTCTAGTCCCTCTAACTGGTGCATCATCAACTAGTTCATCAGGATCCGGAGAGACTTATTGTTGCTTCACCTCTGTTTCTTCTATCCAGTCCCACTCCTCATCCTCCAAAAACTGAACGTGTCTACTAATCACCATCTTCTTTGTGAGAGGTTGATAGATCTTGTAGGCTTTGGACACCATGCTATAGCCTACAAAAATTCCTGGTTCTGCCTTTCCACAGTTCAGAATCAAACCGTTATAACTGCTTTTTTTTCAGGCTCAAGAACAACCCTTATAAAGAATTAAAAATTTGAAGAACAAGATTGCAACTCTCTCAAAGAGTGGACTATGTACAATTTTACGCTCACAAGTTTGTAAGAAAAATTATTACAAATAAAACTGTTAATTCCCAGGAGAAATAAAATTGAGTTGCTCAATGATCTCTCAAAATAAAATTTATCTCCAAAGAAATTAGAATAACATTGAAACTTTGACAAGAACAAACATGGAGAAATTTGATAGAAAATGAAGAGATAATTATTGTTAAATTTTGAGAGAGAATAATGGTATAAATAGAGGGAAAAGAGTTAGAGAGAAATTTGAAATTGAATTTAAATTTGGACCATTGTTTAAGATCAGAGGTTAAGATTAATTTGAAAAATAAATTGAATTTGAAAATATAATATAATATAATAAATTAATATTTTTTTTTTCTCTCTAACCGTTACTCAATATTTTTCCTTCTTTTTTTTTCTTTTTAATAATTTCAAACGACTTTTTTCTTCTTCGTTTTTTTATTTTTTTTGTTAGTCTTTTTTTTTAATAAAACAAATTTCACCACATTTCACTTTCCTATTCATCTAGATGGATAAATAATCTCTCACATCATATACAGATGTATTTTTTTTTTAACTTCTTCGTTTGAGCTCTCATTTAGGTAATTCAAAAAACGTTAAAATCGTTTTATCGAACCCTACGTTGTGGACACTTCAAAATATTAAAATTATCCATAGATAAAATTAGATTTGTTATCATCAAAATATTAATTAATTAATTTGAGATTAAAGGTCAAAAAGCCAACACGAAATTCCTCTTCTAAATTTTGAAGAAGTTGGAAAATTTTGGTTTAAGAAACACAATTTGGAACGATTGATGCTTTCTTACTATAAATGAATTAAATTTATCTTAATACATGAGTTTAAACTTTTGGGTTCATTGGTGGTCTGTTCATTTTTAATATGGTATGAGGTATAGAGCAGATGTTCGAACCCTGACATTATTGTTTCAGTTGGATCGGTATGACAACTCTAGAGGGGTGAATAGGGTTTAATTAAACTTTATAAATTTTTTAACATTGTGGGCCCAATTTAAACAAATAAGTAAACTTTTTATGAAAATTATTTTAACATAGAATTAAACAACAAATTAACAATATAAACACCGTAATTAATTTTACCACTCAAATAATTCAAATATAAATA
>NW_019104542.1:656825-670761 GCF_001995035.1 Momordica charantia
AGAAAAACATGAAGAGATTGGAGAGAAAATTGGGAGATAATTGTTGTTGAAATTTGAGGCCGATATTCTAGAATTCTTGAGGTGAAGCAATATCTCGGCAGGCCAAGATATGATTTTTCATAGTATCGAAGGGATACACATTTATTCGTTAAGATAAATTGTTATCGTTTGTTTCTGCTTGAATGGTTGTTAATTTATTATTTTAGATAACATGTTTTGCTTATTAAGAACTTTCCAAGTTTGATTTAGAATAGGTAAAAAAAATAAAATAAAATAAACGTTTGAACAAAAATATTCATTTCTTTTGTGTGATATTTTTCTCGTTTAAAAAAAGTTGTGGTAGAATAAGTTTAATAGGAAAACATTGGGTTTTTTTAATATTGTTGTAAATATTAAAAAAAAACCCAATGTTTAAATAGAGGAGGAAAAATTAAAAATAAATTTGAAATCGAAATTGAATTTGGGTCATTGGATCTGATCACTGAAAATGAAACGTTGAGATTTAATTGAATAAAATAATAATAATAAAATATTATATATAGATGTGTAAACGGGTGTATATCTAAAATATAGTGGAAATTTTTAATTCTTTTTAAAACAAATATGCCTTTAATATGATGTGTGTATATATATGTGTGTATATATTTTACTTATTATTTTTTTTCTTTGTTTAAGTTACCTTGAAGGGTAACTTTGTTTTCTTCCCTTTTTTTCCTCTTTTATTTATTTATTTTAACACCATGCCAGCCACGTCATCTACTGGGTAATTTTCCTTCTAACTTCTTTCCATCATAATTTCTTTGTTTTAGTTCCGGTTTTGGTAATTCAAAATTCATTGGAATCGTCATATCGAACTCTATGCTGTTGATACTTTAAAACACTAAAATTATCAATAAACAAAATATGTATTATCAGTCAATCATACAATATTATTGGAGCTCATAATAAATTTATGTTTCATTTAACAATAATTCTTACACACAAAAAACAATTAATACTAAGTGTGTTTGTTATCATCAAAATATTAATTAATTAAATTAATTAACCGAGATTAAGGGTCAAAAATCCTACAGTTTCCTCCCAATTTATTATTGATATCCACTTGTTAGATATCCATAAATTAATTAAATTTACTATAATCTAACTTAAGCTTTTGGATTAATGGATAGTTTGTTCATGGTAACTTTAAATGGACATAATATTTTAATGTTGGTAAGTTACCAGATAATTATTCATGCATTAAAAGAGTTCTAAAACAAACAATGGAAAGTTTGACATCAAGACGAGAAAGTTTGGTGGGAAAATATATATATATATAATATATATAATATATAATAAGAGGTCGATGGATAGATAATATAATTAAACACAATAATCGAAATGAACCACGTAACGGATAATATATTACTGACTTGAACATAGTAGAATCGGTCAAACCATTAATTTGAACCTAAAAAATCATAATGGGATGATATTTGTAGCCCCTTCCCTCCTGGGAAGAACTGTTACATTGAATTCAGCTTAGTCCAAAAGATTTACTTTATTTTGTAATAATTATGATATAAGATTTTTAGAGTGAAAGCGAACAGCTCAGCAGTAATTGCATACCTCAAACTAAGAGGTTGTGAGTTCGATCTCCACCTCCTCCACATGTTGTACTAAAAAAATAATAGAGTTCTAAATTTGTCTACATTTCATCCTTCTTTTTTATTTTTTTTATTTTTTTGGAAAGAATTTTTATTTTATTTATTTATCTTTAATTTGATTTGTAGTCATCTTCTTTGTCGAATTTTGTTTAGCGAGCGTGTGGCAAACTTTTTCCTTAATTTGTGTGTTATAAAAAATAAAAAAATATATTTTGTTTATTGTGAATTCCCTTTTTTCTCTCAAATAAAATATTTTTGTTGAAAATAAAACAAAATCTTTATTATTTAGAAATTCTTTATTTTGATTTATCATAATTTGGTAAAAATCAAATCTTCTGATTAATTTTTTGAAATCATAATATTCGTCTTTCTGTTTATTGTGAATTCCCTTTTTTTCTCTCAAATAAAATATTTTTGTTGAAAATAAAACAAAATCTTTATTATGTAGAAATTCTTTAATTTTTATTTATCATAATTTGGTAAAAATCAAATCTTCTGATTAATGTTTTGAAATCATAATATTCTTCTTTATGTTCCTTTTAAGATTCTGACTAATTAATAAAAATATTTTTTGCCATTTGATTTAATTGCTTGATATTTTCCTAAAAAAGTAGATGTTTCGAATTCACTGAGCTAAATGGTTAAATGACTGGATAGTTTGAATTCACATCACAAAAAGAGGTTTACTACTCTCAATTTTGCTCTTCCAACGTTTTTGTCCCTTTAGTTGGTTAAGAATTAGTGCGAACATGTGTTAGTTTATTTGTTAGTGTTTCCACATTTTTTATAGTTGTTTTCATAGTTGGAAGTTATTAGTTGAAGAGTGAATGTAATTTAAGGAGAGTTAATAGGTTAGTGACTTAGTGGAGCACCGGTGTTGGTTTAGAGAGAGTTTGAAGGGTAGTGGCCTAAGTAGTGGGTTAGTGGCCTATGTAGTGAATTAGTGGTCGGTTTTCTTATTCCCTATAAATACTTTGTAACAATAGAAGTTCTTCCTTCATACGATTTCTCTCTTTCTTCCGCTTTGTTGTTCATCTTCGTTTTTGTTACATGGTATCAGAGCAAGGTTCTTTATCTCGTGTTTGTGTTTGAGTTCAGTGTTCATTGTTTGAGTCTAGTGCTCGGTGTTTGTGTTTAATACTCGGTGAAGATAAACGGTGGAAGCAATGTTTGTGTAGACAAGCTTACCAGTGATAATTATAGCTACTAGTGACTATGTATTGAAGCTTTTCTATAAGGGCAAGATTTGTGGGATCTTATATTTGGTGAAGATAGTGTAATTCCATATGATACTCCACAAAATGCTGAGGTACGTAGGAAGTGGAAGATCAAATGTGGCAAAGCTTTATTTGCTTTGCGAATTTCTATTGGCAAGGAGTATATCGAGCATGTTCGTGATGTAGATTCTCCAAAGGAAGTGTGGGATATACTTGAAAGGTTGTTCACTAAGAAGAACACGACAAGGTTGCAGTTTTTGGAGAATGAACTTGCTGGAAAAACTCAAGGTAATTTTTTAATTTCAGAATACTTTCTCAAAGTTAAAACTTTGTGTTATGAAATTTAAGAATTGGACAACGAGAACCCATTAGCGATGCTCGTTTGCGTCGTTATCTTATTCGTGGACTGCGAAAGGATTTTGTGCCGTTTATTTCTTCGATACAAGGTTGGGTAAATCGACCTTCTATCATTGAGTTGGAAAATTTGCTATCAGATCAGGAAGCCTTGGTGAAACAAATCCTTGGTGACAACAAGCGGTCTTCTTCTGAGGTAGAATGTATTCTTTATACGAGAGACAAAGTAGAAAGAAGTTATATTTCTAAATGTTCTTCAGAGGATAGCAAGCATTCCAAAAATGAAAGGCAGTCCAAAGGTCATTCGAAATGATGTTTTAGGTGAAGAAAGCCGGGACATATCAAACATGATTGTCGGGTGAAGGTGGTATGTAGTCGATGTAGGAAACCAGGCCATATTAAACAAAATTGTCAAGTGAAACTTAAAGAAGCATAAGCAGATGTTGTACAGGAAATTAACAAGCCTGAACAACTCAATTGGGAACATTGTTTATCAATTGAAGTTATTGACCAACCCATTAATTATTGTACTAAAGCATCTTTTGATTATAGTATCGAAGATTGGTTTGTTGGTTCTGGTTGTTTTCATCTTACTACTGAAGATGTATCTTTTTCTTTCTGATGTTTGTGGAAGAAGAGTCAATGCAGCAGCTGGTAATTTCTTACATCCTGATGTGGAAGAAGGATACGTGAATATTGAAAATTGTGAATTGTCCAATGTTCCTCGTAAAGGTGGTTGCTACGATCCAAATTTGAAGGAGAATTTTATTTCAGTCTCTCAGGTTGCTGGTGCTAGGAGTGTTTCTGGAAACAAGTTGAATTGTGGCTGAAATTTTGCTCATTCTTGTGCTAAAGATGGTACAAGCTTAAGTTGTTTAAATAATCCGAAGGTTAGCCTTATAGTTGGACTTATTGATGGGTTAACATTTGGTTTTTTGGTCGGATTATTGTTTTTCTGCAAGGGTAACTATAAAGGCTACACATGCGGAGTCTTTGTAGATGTTGCAGGTGAATTTGATTGAAGAGTTTTTTTCAGTCAGTTGAAAGAATTTGCATGGAGTGAAAGCTTTGAGGGAGAAGCTTTTCAACATCAGAATTTGAGTACCATTGTCTACCGTTCTCGAGAACTTAAGCTCGATGACCTTACTTTGGATTGGCCTACTCAAATGTGTATGTCGTTGGACAAAACTTGAGGTTTAGAGTATTGTTTTGAAATTTGCAATTCAATGATTACTCGTCAAGGTGTTGTGGTTGCTAATGTGTTGCTTGATGAAGATTTTGGAGCCATTGTTGGTGATTTTGGCCTAGCAAAGTTGGTTAGTGTTAGCACGACTTATGTCACTCAAGTTTGTGATCAGATAATGAGTCATATTGAACTGAAGTATTTATCTACAAGAGAATCTTTAAAAATGATGGATATTTTTTGTTATGACATGATTTGTTTGGACCTTGGTACATGTCGAATTGATTTCTTGTGCTTGGAGGAAGAAAATGATGTTCTACTTCTCGATCATGTCAAGAAACTGAAAAAGGGAAACAACTCGGTGCTGCCATAGATCGTTTTCATATGGAGGAGACAAAAGCAATAACTACTCCTATGAAGGAAGATTGAAGTAATCAGAAGTGCACAATATTGTTTCCACATTTTAAGAGTTATGCTTGATAGTTGTTTTCATAGTTGGAAGTTATTACTGGAAGAGTGGACGTAATTTAAGGAGAGTTTATAGCTTAGTAACTTAGTGGAGTAGTGGTGTTGGTTTAGAGAGATTTTGAAGGGTAGTGGCCTAAGTAGTGGGTTAGTGGCCTAAGTAGTGGATTAGTGGTCGGTTTTCTTATTCCCTATAAATACTTTGTAACAATCTCAATCCAATTAATAGAAGTTCTTCCTTCATACGATTTCTCTCTTGCTTCCGCTTTGTTGTTCATCCTCGTTTTTGTTACATGGTTTTCTATTAGTTTGTTACTTTATCATTTTCTCACAAACTTCTCTCTTACCACTCCTCACTCTTTCCTTACCATCTATCACATGTTCTCTCTCATTCTTCACTTTTATTTTATTTATTTTTCTTTCTCTTCCACTCACATTCTTTTTTCATCTTCTTCTCTTCTTTTCCGTTATTATTTTTGTTTTATTTTCTTATTTATTTATTTATTATCTCCTTATTCACTTTCCTCTCAAGTTTTGCTTTATCACTATTTTCTCTACAATTTTGTTCTTCATCATTTAACTCGCGCCGCATTTGAATAAAGAGACAAAAAACGAAGTTTAATTTGTTTTCAAGACGTAATTTTTCATGTCGTTGTCAAATAAAGTAGGTTGATGTACTATTTCATATATTGGTTTTTGCCTACCTTTGTTCTAAGTACGAGTTTAATTTTTCCAACCTTATTTTTGGGATACGTTCTTTCCCTTGTTTTATTTAATCTCACTTTAATTTTCCTTTATTCCCATGGTTAATTTTATATTATTGTTTTTTGTAACATTACATGATTGATTCAATTTTGTATGTCAATTTCATCGTGATATTATTTGGTGGAGATTTTTTTTTATTTTATCAAATATTTTTAACTTAAATTTCCAAAAGGGAACTTCCCGATGATAGAACCTTAAATATTCCACGGCCGATATTCTAGGATTCTTGAGGTGAAGAATCAATATCTCGGRAGGCCAAGATATGATTTTTCATATGTTTCCTTAAAGAAGGGATTCACATTTATTCATTAAGATAAATTGTGATCGTTTGTTTCTCTATGCTTGAATTGTTGTTAATTCATTATTTTAGATAACATGTTTTGCTTGAAGTTCTTTTTTCTTAATAAATAAATAAATAACTTTCCAAGTTTGATTTAGAATAGGTAAAAAAATTAAAATAAAATAAACGTTTCAACAAAAATATTCATTTCTTTTGTGTGATATTTTTCTCGTTTAAAAAAAGTTGTGGTAGAATAAGTTTAATAGGAAAACATTGGGTTTTTTTTTAATATTGTTGTAAATAAGAGAAAAGAGATGATTATTAATGGTTATAAAAAAGAAAAATGCATCACCCAAGATTCAAATCTAGGAAGAGATATTAAGCAACAGTACACACTACACCAATCTTTTGAATTAAAACTACTAAATAACATATAATATAAAACATTATACTTTTTTTTCCAAAAATAAACCGACAGGATCCATCCCAATTGGTCGTCTCTTGAACAGACGACCAACCTTCAGTTTTTTAAAACTACAATATTTTTAAAATAAGTTTCAAAATTTACAATATTTTTAATATTTTTAATTAAACAACTATATTTTTAAAATAAGTTTCATTTAGCAACAATATTAAAAAAAATCCCAGAAAACATTTTAATAAAAATAAGAATTTATTTTAAAAGGAGTTTTAAGAATTGTATTTTTAAATTGATAAACTGAATCTTTCTTTAATATTTTTTCAAAAAAAAAATAATCATACGATGGAAATTTGGATTTAACGGATGGATTCCTTAATATTTTTTTGTGCATATGAATTTATCAATGCGTTTGGGTGGTCAACCACCTATAAATAAATACTAGTGGTAGCTCCAATTTTTTTCCTCTTGAAAAAAAGTCGACCGCTCCATGTCGCAAACCCGTAGCGACAACATCAATTGTCTTTAATCGGAGTGCTCTTAATGAGAGGGTTTGCAGCTTGGTCTATTAGGCTTATTATTAATGGTTGTATGTTAGTTAGACTGGTGGTCAGTTTGTTAGAATAAGGTAAAGCAGAGTTTAATTTACTCTCAGGCTTTAATATGGTCCAAGAGCACGTTGTTTCGTAAATTTGGATCTCAAAAATCCAATCTAAACTAATTGAGGATCAAATTAATTAAAATTAGGACTACATCAAATACTCACCTAAGCGATAAAATAACTGAAAATGAAATGGACAGGTGGCTTTTAGTAGACCATTTAAAAACTCAATATGCAATCTCATACCAGTTCTGACAACTGTACGGTGCATGTTTAATCTCAATAGAGTATAGTAGAGCCTTCTAGTGGTAAGAATTCTCTTTTAACTCTTCCCAAGTCCTTGTTACCAATTGCAAGTCCACTGTCCACGTTGATATGAAACCCTACAAAATGACTGCCAAGCGTCAATTACTAAAATCCCAAATCAAATAGCACCATCCTAATGAAAGATTAGACGAAGGATTATCTCGATGATTGAAGACTAAGAGCTAGAGAGAATGGGTCCCATACTCAAGATTGAACACTCCAGAAGAAGGTTGATCAAACCTAGATTGAATATTTTGTGCCTTGTAACCTAGATCACGAATTGTAAAATTGATGAATCCTTAGTCATCATGCTAAAACACTCCAAATTAATTTTGTACTTCAGAGGATTCTAAAAGACTATACTACCCCCAATTAAAATTAAAATGACATAATTAATCTTTAAAAAAATCTAAAATTAATATAAAGTACAAATAACAATTTTAAAATATTTAACTTTGTTAATACGAAATTTCATCATCTTCTTCTCGTATCTTAATTTGGCACGATGAATAAAGTTTTTTTTCCATCTTTATCCTCTTGACGTCCATTAATGGAACTCACTACTAATTGAATGTGATAATCAAATGCTAGCTTTAACTGTTTGACCCCTGAATGAGTGATTGGTCCTAACCACAAAACTAAACCATCTTCATTCATATCAAACCTGCTCAGCACATATGTTAATATAACAGCTCACCAACCATTGTACCAACTCATCAGCACAGAAATATTCTAGCTCACTGTTCCTTATTTAGCCACTTATTTTCATCATCAAATCTGCCTCGATTACCATTGGAGATTCTCACTCCATTTATCTCTTTATTGTATTTGCTTGTTTGTTTCCTTTTAAAGCTCATATCAAATTAGGCATGCTTCACCTTCTGTTGTGCTATATGTATTGGGAGTTTCAGCCCCGTGGGAGTACAAATTTGGCTACCAAATCTGAAGAATCTTTTTAACCTATTCTCATCCTTTTTTTTTTCTTTTCTTTTAATATTTCTGGAGTCCATAGACCGTAGGTCATGCTAGTGGATTCATAGAACTAAGGCTGGTCGTCTGGATTGAACAATACTGTGACTAGTGCAAGGTTCAAACACAAGATCTCATAGCAGGTGATACCATAAGGCCTCATGTTCTTGCCACTGTGTCATCTGTTGAGGGAGTAACCTATTCTCATAATCAAAGTGGCTGATTTATGATGTCTCTAACTCGTAACATGTTTCGGTCTTCTTTCGATTCTTATTATTTAGGAAAAATGAGCCACTGGTTTGTGCACGAGATACTATATATCATTATTGTATAGAAAATTAGACATCTAAACATATCAGTTTTTTTCTAGATTATGTCAATCTAGTTTGCCCCACTGTCCACTTTAATTAAGTTGAAAAAATGTAGTTAGAAATTTTAAAGTTTAAGAAACTAATTAATAGACACTACCCTAAACTAGGGGTTATAATCAGACCCATACATTTTTAATTTGATCAATTATCCCACTTACAAAATTTTTTTGTTGAAGTTAAAAGTATTCAAGAATGGCAAATTGAAATAGTCAAACTATAGAATTATTACAATTTAATCCAAATTTTTTATTTCTATAAAATTTGAAAACTATACTATTAACCTTTAAAATATTATTAACTTTATTAACTCATTAATATTGTAATATGTTTAAGATAATTTATAATATTAATATTATTATTGTTTTCAAATTTTATAGAATTATAAAATTTGGGTTAAATTGCATAATCATATAGTTGGACGATTTGAGTGTATCCGTTCTTATAGTTGAACGGTATAGTTTGATATATCACTAACAGTGTCCATAACGGGTTGGGTTTAATTGCAATAATTTTATAAGTTTAGGGAAATTATTGATCAAATTAAAAATTTATAAATATGATTATTTGTTGAGAGTCGAATTAAACTTACCTAACCCATCAGCTTAAACTTTTGAGTTAAGTGATGATTTATTCATCGTTAATATGATTGTAACAACCTAATTTATAGTTTAAGGATGAATTTGGCAAAGGAAAATACTTGGCTCCACACAATTGATGAGAACCAACCTCATCCTCCCAATCATTAAATGTTTAACAACTAAGAGAAAACGCAAATAATAAAAACTTCTTTTAAAAAATAATGAGTTTTCAAACGTTAATGATGGGAGGAACAAATTTGGTCCTCACATGTAACGAGCCAAGTATTTTCCTTTGGCAAAACAGCACTGTGCAATTAGTTTTCCCTCTTTTACAATATCACTTCACAAATACTGAGAAGACTCTAACCTAAGATTTTGTTAAATAAAGTAGTACATATATTTATATGTTTGACATGGGAGTGCGATTTTGATTCCTTCAAATTAATCCACAAACATTTCTGCCATTAGAAAGGAAGAGAGATCAACACATATTAAGAAAACGCACACAACAACTCCATCAATTTATGCATCAATCGAAGATTTGTTACATAAACCGATACTCGTACAGAAAGTGATCAAGGAGAGAATTTATTTTTTATAGAGAATAGAATAGAGAAAAAAAGGAAAAAGCACAACACACTGAAAACGATAATAGCTATCGGGATCCACTAACGTAATCCACGACAACAATTCTAGGAAAAAGAAATTAAACATAATTAGCATTTTTAGCAGATCAATGCTCTCCCCTGAATAAGCCGCTTCTGCACTCGCAATCTGCAAGGCAGTTGGAGTCTTCCTCGCACAGCATGAGAATTAAGGGACAAAATCCCACCAACCCATTTTTCAGCATTTTTCTTGGGAAAGCACTTTTGATGTCATTTCCACCGTCGCTCACCAGCTTCATTGCTTCACTGCTGCTTTCTGAAGAAGCTGAAGTTGCCAAAAGCACTATCATCACAATTCCCACAAAGCCAACTTTCTTACTCTCCATTTCTCTCTCTCTCAAATTTCAAAGATCAGATTTTGTATCTTCCTTTATCTTTCCAATGCTTGGTTTGCTTTATCTCTTGGTTCTTCTATTTATAGAGGGGAGGGAGGATACTATATTAGAGTGTTGAAATATTAGTGTCATGCAACTCAATATCTTTTGCCAAGAAAAGAAATCCAACTTTTTACGTGTATAAATAAATTGTAGTCCACCAATGTATTGTTGGAGTATTATTGATAAGCCCTCACTAAAATTTATTAATATTCATCGGGTTCATCTCAAAATCAATTGGCAACGAGAGGAGTAATCCATGTCTATTATAAACCATTGTAAGATCCTTTTTCTTTCCAATATGAGATCCTTAACAAAATTCACTCTCAATCTGAATTTTTAAGAGAAGTAATTTTATTCTCTTATGAAACTCAAGAACACAAAATAGAAGAATATTGTTATCTTTTTTTTCTCGATTGAATTGCTTAGGTTTCCTTTTCTTGGTTACAAATGAGGAAAATGATCCCTTATATAATACCAAGAGATACACATATAAAAAATACAAATTAAATATGGATACCTGTATACATACCATTCATGTAACTACATGATTAACTCACATGTATCTAATAATTTATGTATCTATTATGTCTAGAGAATGGATCTTAAATTCTAACATCTCCCCTAAGCTAGACTTCCATGTCTCCAAGTTTCTCCTTCATAAGTCTGTCTTCAATGATTTTGTGTGGCTATATCTTGATCTTGAGTCTTGCAATACTTGATCCATACTTCTCATCTTTGATCAATTCTTTTATGAAATGATATATTATATTTATATGTTTACCTATACCACGAATAAAGATGGATTCTTTGAAAGAGCAATTGATGAGGCATTGTCAAAAAAAAAAATGATAGTTCCTTTTTTTAAAGGTGTAAGTGAACCTTCGGTTCAGTTCGGTTACAGTGAAAGTCAGTTCGGGTCGGTTCGACCCGACAAAGATGTTTAAAATGTGTTGCCCTAGCCCTTTCATCACAAACACAAATCGCCACCTCCATCCACAGGTCTCTCTCCCTCTCTCTCACTTATACATAGAGGCGGCAAACTCTCTCTCTCACATGGCGGTGGCAGCATCAGACTGTCTCTCTCACACGGCTGCAAAAGAAATTGACGTCTATCGGCTGCAAAAGAAATCGATGGTGACAGTACTTGAAATAGATCCACGGCAGCAGTGACGAAACAAATTCATGCCTCTCTGATTTTGATCCCTTCTTTTCATCTCTGGATTTTGTTTTTAAAAGTGGGTATTCTCGGGTTGGTTTTCATAAATGGAAAGAGAAGATGAAAATGGAGGAGAGTTTTGATTTCTATCTCTTCTTTATTTTGAAGTGGGTTCTATGGAGGTTTTCTACTGTTTTGATTTTGAAGATTTGGTTTTGATTTTACAAATTTGAAGATAGTTTTGATTTTGAAGATTTGAAGGTAGGTTTTGAGAAGAAGAAAGAGGAGGAAAAATCTTTGTAATTTGGAAGAATCCATTATTTTAAGAGAGAAACAAACAGAAACTCATTTCTCATAATCTGTCATCTTCTACTCTTTTTGTTTCAAAATCTTTCATCTCCTTGTTTGGTTTTTGAGAAACTAAAAGAAAAGGAAAAAAAAAATCTCCCTACGGATTCAAGCGTTATTTTTTTTTTTCGGGATAATTTCTTGGCTTCTACGTTTGAATGGTGCTAAAAAATAGAAAGAAAAGAAAAGAAACCCGAAAYCCGACCCGACCCGATTCGGCCCGAACCAAACAGAAACTGAACATTTTCAGGTCGGGTCGGGTTTGTTTGGTTTTCAAGCAAACCCGACCCGACCTGAACTGACTGACTTACACCCCTGCTGATTTTATACACTTCAATTAATGTAGCACTTTCTCAACCAATGTGCAGTTTGACTGTAGTTAAAAGAGATGTATTTAACTTTGGTTGTTAACAAGGCTACAACATTGTACTTGTTTTATGCCCATGATGTGGCTCCAAAATCAATACYAAACACATATCCAATAGTGCTTTTATAAACATCAATATTTCCTACATAGTCACTATCACTGTATCCAACAAGAACATTATCTATGTTCTTCTTATAATGAATGCTAGACTAATAGTTCCTTGAACATGTCGAAGAACTATCTTTCCAGCTTCCCAATCAATTCTCTTTGGTGACGTCATAAATCTACTCAATAAACTGACGGATAACATAAGATCAGGGTCTAGTTGTAGTTAAATACATTAAACTTCCAAGGAAACTTCTATAGATGGTGGCATATACTTTCATCTTGCTTGCTCAATTTTCGACCTACTTCAGTAGGAGTCCCCTGAAATGGCGCCAAAAACTTGTAGCAGAATTTGCTAACCACAAGTGTACGGGCCAAGCTTCAGGATTGGATTTCTAGATCACTTTTAAGTACCACAGATACTTTTGCCCAATTTTATTTCAAAACTCAAATTTGAATTGCTGGAATATGGTTAGAGTAAATCAACATAAACTATTAAATAATGGGAAATCAATGGGAAAAACAATCTTAGGAATAGATTTCACCAATTGAATCTATGGACTAATTATTTAATTAATAATGATTGAACAAATTATCAATACTATAGGCCAAGGACTCTCAAATCTCAACTGCCTCTCCCGAGCGCTAGCCAAGTCTCCTTACTAAATTACTAAACCAATATCCCTACGTAGTTTTGTAACAAGTAAAGACTTTAATGAACAAGTCTCTTAACTATCTTTAAAGGAATTATAAATCTCCCGATCTTAAAACCCCTTCAGTTATGAATCACATTTCTCTCAACTCTTAACCACCTCTCTCGAGCGTAAGATTGTAAGGATAAGATCAATTAATATGTAGCACCATATAAAGAAAAACAAACAATCAATCCATAAACGTCAATGGCTACATCAATCCTTAAGACAAGAGAATTTAGCTACTCATGTTCATTATTAAAATCACAAAATAAAATAAAAGAGATAGAAAGTGAATTTGTCATGTTGAATGATCGTCCCTGAATCAATCTCCATGATAGATCTTCTAAACCCAACTTCTTCCTCGAAATACRCTCCAATTTTCCCTTATTGGATCCCCCCAATCGATCTGCGAAGGCTTTATTTTCTATAAACTTCAGGTAAGCGCTAGCGTCTCAACGATGTACCCTAAATGCTAAAAGGAAACGGATCCTGACATCGTAGCGTTGAGACGTTGTAAGTGGCGTCTCGACGCTACGATGCGAAGAGTTAATATTTTTGCTTTTTATCGTAGCATTGAGACGCTCTGGGGTAGCGTTGACGCTACCCTTGCTGGTCATTTTGGCTGGGTTTCAACATTTGAGTGTTGAGATGCTCAACACTACCTCCTCAAGTCTYTTGGCTCTATATTATGTTGCATCACTCCTTTGATCAACTTGCTCGGGCTATGGTTTTTCACTCTATTTAATCAATTCGATGTCCCGATACTTCTTCATACCTTATTTCTATAAAATAACATTTATGCGTGTGAATTTATCATAAAGAAACGAAAACTAGCAATTAATTCCACTATAGTGATTATAAAATACAGTCGGTATTGGAGGCTATCATTGGAGTAATGATAGGATAAGCATTCTACATTTTGAGCTTGAACACGACAAATTCTTCACATACTTCTTGTGGGAAATATTAATTCCAATATCACCTTACTTAATTTCAATAACAAAGTAATGAAGTAAGCCCATCTTAGTCCTCTCATATTCTATCTTCAATGCTCTCTTTTAACTCTTCAA
>NW_019104542.1:675689-720258 GCF_001995035.1 Momordica charantia
GGGGAGAGGATGCCCCTGGTGTTCACGACCCGATGAGAGAGGTGATAAGCAAACTCCAGAGCGACCTTGAAGCCCTAARACAGAGTTGCAATCCGGATGATACGACGTGGGTTGAGCTTGGCGAGAAGGAGGAGTTGACCTTCAGAGTAGCGATCATGGCGTACCCGCTGCCCCCTAAACTAAAAAAGCCAGATATGAAACCATATGATGGGTTAGCCGGTCGACCATATAGAACTATACGAGGGCTTGATGGAGCTAAGTACATCCGGGGACGAAATGAAGTGCAAGACCTTCTCCGTAACTTTGAAATGGCAAGCTAGGTCCTGGTACCGACAACTAAAGCCCAAGTCAATAGTTTCCTTAGAGGGAATTGAGAAAAGCCTTCGTCAATGAGTTCTCAGCTCAGCATGACTAGAAGAAGCCTGACACACATTTGATGACCATCCTATAGGCAGAAAGCGAGTCCCTGCAAGAATTTATGGGGTGATTCATGTTGGAGAAGATTAAAGTCCCCGACTGCTCTGACGACGTGGCCAGAATGACGTTCATGGCGGCCGTAAATAACCCCGACCTAATCTAGTCTTACGCGCTACAGCCTGCCCATACATATAGCGAGGCAATCCAGCGAGCCAGACAGTACATGCATGCCGAAGAAATGCTCAAGGCTAAGCATCTTTAGCATCAAACCACGACTTCTAAATACGATCGTAGTCGAGGTGGTGATCCTTATCTGAAAAAGGATCGCTCCAGCAAGGGAGACCGCAGGCGGGCCAATCAAGACAGTCGGCCTTCGCTACCTCGAACACCGACAATACCCGATAAGCGGTTGTACGAGTTCGATCAGTATACACCACTCAATGTTCCGATAGCGGAGATCCTGGCTAACATCGAAGGTAGTGACTTGCATATAATGCTGGAGAGGCCGGTAAAGATGAAACTGAGTCCTGATAAGAGAAGTCGGAACAAGTACTGTTGGTTTCACAGAGACCACGACCACGACACCTCTCAGTGCTACGACCTCAGAGATCAGATCGAGGATTTGATTCGAAAAGGCCACCTAAGAAAGTATGTCGGGAAGAAGGACACATGCTCCTCGTCAGGCAAAAGAAAATACGATAGGACGAATAAGGGCGACAAGGACCCCTYGACTGCAGCAAAGAAAAGAAATGAGAGAAAACGTCCAACGATCATAAATGGCCGGTCTTCGGTGGCCCCAGTGACAGATTCTTTATGGAAGACGTGCCGTTAATAATGGATGTAAAGTTCTTTTCCATAACGGAGTTGTTAACCATCTTTGCAAGGTCCGAGAAACAACTTAGGTAAAAGCGACCAAGAGCTCTAGAGGATCTCTTAATGGTGTGAACAGCCAGCATCTGCTCTACGGAGAGAATTCAAGTCCTATCGCTACAAAAACGCCACCAAGGGTACCAAAATCTCATCACGGTGCCCCAGTCGTTTGAGGTCAATTGGGCAGGGGCTAGATTGGTAGTGCTAAGAAAAAGTTGAGCGAAGGGATGAAGGGGCAACCTAACCCCATATTCGCACATCTGCGGGTAGAAACTGACACATCCCTGAGGAGGATTGTCTATCGTTTCACCCTCAATCGGGATTCTCAACTCAATATCGCTAGGGATCGAGTAATTATACCTAAGGATACCTAGTAATTCTTTAGCGCAGGAGGAGGGAAAGAAATCCAAGTTATCACTACTGTGCTCGAGGGATTTGTCCCACTTATGACGACGGGATTTCTTACTCCTAGGAGGAGGCCTGTCAGGGGCTAAATTCCGTGAGGAATTTGGTCTATTCGACTCAGAAGCAAATGGCCTAGTCCTAGCCATCAGCTGACTTCAAGATAAACAAGAATGAAAAATACGAATACCTAACGAACAGGGGGGGATTAGAAGACTTACCTACTCGAGGCGCGACGAAAGGAACCGATCATCGGAAAGAAATTTGCCCTAGCGCGAAGTGTAGAGGCCAGACTTGCACGAAAAAGGAACGAAAATCGAATACGACTGAAATTAAGTTCAAAAACGAAATATATATATATATATGCGTGACTTGCGTAAGGATAGGCAGGACCGAACTGAGGAACGAACTACTTCGGAAACGTTGAAGCGAGTTCGAACCTCCCCGAAGTAGGGGCATATTGTTGAACGACAGATTTTCGTTTTGAACAAAAAGACCACATGGCCGGGAGTAGTGCGGTCTGATCAATTGAGGAATTGAACGACAGATTTTCGTTTTGAACAAAAAGACCTGAATTGAGGAATTGAACATCCAGCTCGGGCGACGACGGAGATAAGCTCGGCTGAAGTAAAAGCAGGCACGGGCGCGAGCTCGGCAAGGCGAATCGGTCCGAAATGGACGGGGAGTCAACCAGTGTGTGCACCACTTCCGATATCTAGGGAGAGAACTTCGGTATACGGAGGTTACGAGAATCCCGAGGGACGGTTAGTAAGGACCGCCGCTATAAGAACCTAGGAGAAAAAACGATAAGGGGTATGAGATAAATCACCGTTTCTGACGATTACTGACAAAATCTTCGGACTGCTAACTCCTTTCTTACAGGTTCACCGTAGTCGAATGTCACACAGAATTATTGCGATTATCGGACATTTTTGATAAGAAAAAGTAGTTTTTAAAAATATATTTTTGTTTTTCAAAATCTTCTTTTTTTTCCTTATCATGCTCGACTTTATTTTTTTATTATTTTTTTACATATTTCTCTCTAATAAATTTTTTTCTATAAAATATTTTTCTACTTAAATTTCTCTCTAAAACATTATCATTCCCTTTCTAAAATGTTCATCTCTTAACTCTCCCTCTCCAAAATTTTCATTGAATATATTTATAATTCTGTCTTTTTGTTATAACCTATCACTTTTTTCTCTCTCTAAAATTTTGATATTTTTTAGAATGTTTCTAATGGTCAAATTTCACATTTTATAACTTATTTTATAACTTTTTTCCGGTTTAGTCTATTTTTCTCTAAGAAATATATTTTCAACTTTTCTCTATCTAAATGCTTTTTCTACGATTTTCTTTCATTTTCATTTTCTTTCTCTTTCTATTTATTTATTGCATGTAACAAATATAAAAAATTTTGAATTTTTTCTTGTTCAAATATTGTTCTCACTATAATTTTTCTTTCTCTTTCTAATATATTTTTTTAAAAATTTATTTAACATGTTTTGCTCTCAACTTTACTCTCTCTAGAATTTTCTATTTTTTACTTTAATTTTTCTCACACTAATTTGTTTTTCTAACTTTTCTCTAACTCTCTAAG
Organism: Momordica charantia; assembly: GCF_001995035.1. The sequence goes on from NW_019104542.1 coordinate 678,979, forward strand.
ATTTACTCTCTCTAAAATTTATATTTCAAAAGTTTTTTTTCTATAAACTTTTATTTTCGTGTATCTACTTAGTACTTAAAGACGATAAAAATTATCGTAAGGTTGAGTCTCCGCGTTAAGAATAGAAAATGAATTTCTGATCATGTCCATTCTCCCCTTCTATTTTTTAAATAATTAATATATATTTTATTAATTGTTATACTAAATTATGAATAAATATTAATCTAATTATTTATACTAGTAAATAATAAGTTTTTAGTAAAATAATATAAATTATATATCTTTATTGTTTTTTTAATTTTAAAATAATTAAAATTAAGTATTAAACAAATAAATTTTTTCGTGAAGATCCTCCCTCCAAACTAAGGATCCTAAACCTAGACATTGATTCCCAAAATCGAAGAATGGGCTGGAGATGAGAATTAATAATTTCGTGGAAGACGACATCCGACTCCTTACCCCACATCATTTCCATCTCTAATATTTTAGATATATTTTTTCTATTTCTAACCTATATTTTCAATTTTCTAACTTTTTAAAAACAGAAAACCAAAAATAAGTTTTTCAAAAACAAAAAAACAAAAATAGTTATCAAATATATATGATTNAAAAAAAAAAAAACTCTCACTAATATAGTATATCTATCACTACATCTATCAGTATAATGTAGTGATATAGTACATCACTACTGACAAATGTTTACGAGTGATATAGTTTGTTTATTTATCACTGATAGTTTGTTTATTTATCACTGATAGTTTGATGCACGTAAATGAGTGGTATATATGTCATGGAACAAGCATATGTTTCACTAATCTAATTTTTTAAAAATTTGATATAAAATTTAAATGTTTAATTTAAATTGATTTTTTATTGGTCTGTTTTAAGATTTTGTTAGATATATATATATTTTTTTTGTTAAATCTAATTTAAAGTATTTAAAATATAATAATAAAATCTTGGGAGTGCAACGTTAGGAGATTTTGAAAAATATAGATATATATAGTTAGAAGGTGGTCTCTGCACCGTTTGTTAAAGGGAGATTAGAAAATAGTTTAGTAGAGAGTAGTTTGAGAAAAAAGATATTATTAAAAGAATCCGAAAGATTTATGTTTCATCAAATTTCAATTTAGAAAAAATGTTAAAATGAGCAAACTTATAGTAACACACCAACTTCCGAACATCAGTATCCCCTACTTAAGTATGGATTGCAGAATCAAATCTTCTCGTCCATATTTGTAACGTAATATTTCTAAAAAAAAAAAATTAGAAAAACTTAAACCAATAGATTGTGGGATTTATTTTGGGAGAAAATCCAGAAAATTAAAACACAGAGAGAGACACACCAAACAAACATATAATTCTACGCGAAATCTCCACAGTAGCCGGTGGTGCGACAGAAACAGCCGATGAAAGGGCAACCGGACAGAGGAGTGCATGGCCAACCTCTTAGAAGGCATATACCAAATCTTCCATTTTTCAGTACTTTTCTTGGGAAGGCATGAGCGTCACGGCGGTCAGTGACGAGTTTGAGTTCGACCGTCGTATTCTCGGTCGTAGGAGAGGCGGAGTCGACCACAGTAGCGATCATAAGCATCATCACCACCATCATTGCTGCCAAACCAAGCTTCTTCTTGCTCTCCATCTTCTTATGTGTGCTTTTCCTCTTCTTTTTCCTTCAAATTCTAATGCTTTAATTTTTGTTCGTTCACCTTATATTTATAGAGAAAGATGGGCTGTGCTTAATTTATACTAAATTATAAATTTGATTCTTAATGTTTGGTAATAGGGTTAGATAATATGATTATTAGATAAATATATTATTTGAATTATAATTAGATTTGGATTAGGATATAGTTTAAGATTAGGATACAATTATAAATAGATTTCCTATTTGAATTTGGAGCAATTAAATTCAATGAAATCATATTGATTATTTTATCTATTTTTCTCTCGTTCCTTAAAATTATGTAATTTAAAATCTTAAACTTTATTGATATCCTGATTTATAAGACATTTTTGGTAAAAAAATTGAAGCATTTATTATACACAAATAGAAAGTTGACATAAAATTATTTAATGAGCTTTTAATTTTCTTCTTTCATCCCATATTTTATTTATAAATAAATCTCAGCCAYCCTAACAAGTTCGGATTTGAATTTTTGAGGATTTATAAAAAAAAAAAAAACGAAAAGCGAGACCAACAAAATTAGAACGCTCACATCCAAGATAGTAATTTATTCCATAATATTACTTACAACTCACACCCAACCTGTTTATTTTTTGTTTTGATTGAACGAGATCTTCATTCAAATATAATATTTATATCGTTAGCTCAAATCACAAAATATTTTTTTTTATTTAATTACGTGTGACCTATTTCTCTTTTTTAAGTTTTGTTGGCACATAAAATATTTTTGCTTATAAAAAATTATAATAATATTTATACCAATCTTCTAAAATAAAAGAGACTGTCGAGACATACAAAATAAAAAGATTACACATTCCACACACGCTCGCTCCGATAAGCATACTTGAGATTTAATGTTGAGCCTAGCAAAGAAAAGAGTTTTGTAGCGTACCTTGAGTATTTTCCCTCTATTTAAGGAGGAAAAAACGTATTGCAGAATATCTTTTTCTTTCAAATTCTTTAAATAAAAGAAATTTAAATTATAGAAAATATGAATTTTTCCTGTCCATTACAATTTTTTTTCTTTTTTTTCTTTTTTTTAAGAATGATCTTGAAATGAGTTAAAAATATGAAAGTGCTGCTATCCAAAATTTGATATAAAATGAAACTAAATTGTAAATTTAATTCCATGAACTTGGATAGTTTTACCTATATAGTCCCTAACTCAATAAATTATTTAATACCTCTAACCTCGAACAAATAAATTAAGTGCCTTAAACGGTTAGCTAAACTCATGTTCGCGGTTGTTTATATTGATTTGAATGGTAAATCCAATATTTATTTTGTAATTCGAAGCACGAATTGATAAGGAAAAAAAGAGAGCCATGATGTATATTTAATAATATTTATCAATAATAATTAGACAAAAAAGAAATAAAATAGCTGAGGATGAGAAACACCTACCAAATAATATAATTTGGAGGTTGTTTGAGAATTATTTTCAAAATTTTTCTTTTTAACAAAAACTATATATATAGCGTATCCTACAACACCCGTAGAAACGATGATTGATATTTAACTTTTTATTATTTAGTTAAATTAATGAATGTCCACTATCTGTTTTATTTTATGTTTAAATGTCTCATGTTATTTTATTCATATTTTAGAAATAAAATATGAATTAATAATTATGAGCGGTCTAAATGTCATTCGAGATATATAAAAATTACTAGATTTTCAAAATAATTATTCTCAACCTCAAGAATATTAAAAAATCAAAATTTTGATCTTCTATTCTCCAGCATCGATTTTTTTTTGGGGAAATTTCATATTTTCCAAATTTAATAAATTTCAAAACAAGAACACTACTCAACTTCCGTATTTTTTGAAAATTTGTTAGTGAATTTTTAAATTCATTTTTAATTATTTAATGAAAATTATTTTCAATTATTGAAATTCATTTAAAAGGAAAATTTCACTATTTATGGAATTGATAAAAATCCACAAAGAGAAGACTGCTTCTTTCATGTATTTATTAATTTTAGGAAAATATACCAAAACATTATCAATTTTGATTTTTTTTTAATTTCTTTTTTTTTTCTAAACATATTAGTCCTTTAGAAATTTGTAAAATTGGTTTTTGTGAGAAATTTTATATATTTATGGAATTTCAACAAAAATCATGAAAAGGAATATACATTTTTCCAATTTATTTTAAAATTTAGAAGGCACTGTATTTTACTTTAAATTTTCTGATGCATGTAATTTCATGAATTTAAAGAATATTAAAAATAAATATATACAACTCAGAAGTGCATAATATCATGATTTGAATTTCTAAAAGGTAATAATGAACTCTAAAATAAATTAGATTTTTCATACCATCTAAAATTAAAATCTTGCAATCAACCGAGACTCAAACTGATACATATTTGAATATTTGAAATCATGGTGCATTGCAGCCAACAAGATATATATTCCAAATAATAATAAAATAAAATAAAACAGCAAAGAATTTTGAAACCTTTGTGTAATGTTGAATGTAAGAGTATTTGATGATAGGAGACTATCTACTCCTCATCAGTGAGGAGAGAAAATTTTTTTAATTTATAATATCAAAATCCAAATTTATAATTATTTATACTTTTGACTAAATTTATATTTTTGTATATTAAAAAAATTGTGAATAAAATAAAAAATAACCCAGTATCTACCTTGCTTATGGGACAATAATCTTGAACTTGAGCTGTTGGGAGGCGGGAAATCACTTTACTACATGGAGGATGAAGGAAGGTCCAGAAAGTCTCCATCTTACTTGAGAATTGTCTCGAACAGGTTCGATATGCCTTACTTTGTCGTAAAGCACTGTAGAGACACCTCCTATTAGTGTGGCTATCATCTGGGTTCGACATGACTCCACATATCTACCCTTCGTAGTGACACAAATAACCAGTTGTCGGAGCCCCAATTTGCTCTAACTAGAGGGCCTCACTTCTGMATCAGGTATGACATTCTATCTTGAACTCCCTATTAAGCCCGAGCCTAAATTGACTTAAGTGTTCGAGTGTTTGCCTCTCTTATGCAAGTCTTTCCTTGCCAAGCCACTCAAGTTATTCCCTACGTCACACCTTGACAAGGTTTGACTTCACTGAATTTTGTTGCATAAATATTTGGCACCGTCTGTGAGAAATGACACATTTAAGTTATTCCTACTAGCAGCTATGACACCAGTTGTACCCATTGGCTCTAACCCCCAAGCCGTCTAGCTAATAATGGAGCTCCTAACCCTGAACATGAGGAAACATCCAAGGCGGTAGAGGACCGCGCTCAAGGCCTTCAAGCAGAAGACCAACTTCGTAGGTTTTCCCACAACTCTCTTCCACGTATCCTATCTCGCCATGCTACAAGCTCACATCGAGGCCATGGTGGGGCTAAAAATTAAGGTTGGGTGAAAACTTACCCACCAGGTCGACCCAGACGTACTTGTTGTAATGCAGGCAGAGTTAGATGACATGCGTGCTCGAGTGCCCGCCATAGAAAACTCATACAACAACCTAGCTAACGCAGTTAGATCTAGTCCAACCGGTTCTCAAGCTCGGAACCTAGAGGCATGGAAGACCAAACTCTTTTTGAGGGGCAACGCGAGGGTGACAGAAATTGTACATRTCATCCTCAAGATTGAGACGATCACTCTCAATACCCGCAGTCCCAAGACAGCGACCTGTGCAAGTATCTTAATGAGAAAGTGGGAGGGGAAAGTTTCATCGTTATAGGTGGGGCATCTTCTCAGGTCGACCTACGTAACAAGCTGAACAACAAGGCTCAATCAAAGTATACCTCATCTGAGCCTTAAAGCTTGATCACCAGGAAAGAGTTCGACCTCATGAAGAGAAAGCTCGACGCCCAAGTTGAAGCTCTAAAACAAAAGTCCAAGAAGAAAAAAAACATCTTCCATGAAGGCGAGCCTGGTGATTCGTCATTAATGCAATACATCGTAGAAGCATCTATTCAAAGTAAATTCAAGATACTTATTAAAGCCCTATGACAAGTTCTCTAACCCTTTAACCCTAAAGCCAATGTTGAGGTCTTCGAGGGCTTCATAGATTTTTTAGGTATTTTAGGTAGTAACTGATGCTATCAAATGTCATGCTTCCTAAATTGCCTTGACAGGAAACGCATGACTTTGGTACCGAAAGGTGCCAGAAAGGTCAACCTTGACCTATAGTTAGCCGATGAAATAATTCATTAGCCAATTCTCTTATTGGCACTACAATAAGAAGACAGTGCGACTCATCTCGTCACTATCCAACAGAGGAAGAATGAGATAGTGACGAGACTGTAACAGTCAGGTTGGAGAAGGAGGCCCCAGCCACATTTGCAAAGGTGATGCTTGAGGCCAAGGAAAGTTATCAATGGGCAGGAACTGCTCAGAATAAAGACAAGTCGGACAGGGTAGAAGTCCGACTAGAAGAAGCCTAATTGTCCTAAAACGTAGAGAATCATAATGGAGAATTGTTACGTGGAGACTTAGAACTCAAGTCTAAATGTCATAAGCAGAATATGAATTTTTACCGAAGTTGTTGTTTGTGGTGGAGGGAAACCAAGTAGTGAGTGATTGTCCTCATGACTCAACACTTTATTGGGTTATAGAAAACGTCATGGAATAAGCATATGTTTTCTTAGCATCCAAAGTAGCATATGATCTAATTCCGCATATGATCTAATCTTTTTAAAATTAGATTTAAAATTTAAATGTATAATAATAATTAGTTAAATTGGTTTTTTTATTAGCTTGTTTTTTAGATTTTGCTATTTTTTTTAGTTAAAATTTAATTTAAGGTTTTTTTTAAATCAATCTTTTTATAATGAATTTCTTTAAGATTATGTTAGTTAAATTTAATTTAAAGTTTTAAATAGGTTTTCGAATAAAATTTTTGTTTTAAGATTTTGTTAGATTTTTTTACTTAAATTTAATTTAAAGTTTGTTTTTGAAAAAAATAATAAAAGTCTTCAAGAGACGACATGAACTTTCACATAACAATGTTGTCTTTTTAAGAGACGATCAACTATTTTTCAGACATTATTCTTTGAAATAGTTGGATGGACAATATATTTTTTAAAATAGTTGAAGAAAAGACATTATAAAAAAGGTCCCTATTATCGGCGTGCGATATTTTGTTTATAACAAATCTCAACCTCTTTACTAGTTCGAATTTAAATTTTCGAGGATTTGAAAAGGAAAAAAAAGACAAACAAAATTAGAACGCGTTCATCCAAAATGGTACTTTATTCCATAATATTAACTACAACTCATGATTGGACGATTGATCTTCATTCAAATATGGTCGAAAAGGAAAATCACAAGATTCACAATGAGAAATAGAAAAGTCTCAAGATGTTGATTCTTCTTTGTACTTCGATATCATCCATTTTGAAATGAGATGAAGACTTTCAACGGTCAACAAGAATTTGAACTAGCACCAGAGACATTAAATGAAGGAAATTATTTTTTTGCAAGAACAAGTGAAATTCAAATCATATTAGATAAAGGTAATAGAAAAGGAAGTAAATTGATTACACTTGTTTACAAAGGTAAAAAAAGATTAAAATTATAATGTTTTACTTTACTTTATTTAAAAAATCTAGTATGTTTTAGCGTGTTTAAGTGCCTAGTTGAGATTATATTCATGCATTATGATTAACCATGATTTATTTATGCATAAACTAAGTTTTAGCATTTTTTAGAGGTGAAAAAATAACAAAAATCGAAATTTGTGTGTAGGTGGGCCTAGGGAGGTGTCGCACCCCGAGAAAGCTTATTTTCTTCCGTTTTCGCCCTTCATTAAATGCAAGTTCCATAATGTTTTGACTACTTTCCAGCCTCCATACGTGTCAAGCAATTGTAGAAGAAGAGGTTTGTACAAGATTTGATCATCGAAAGGGGTTGGAAGCCTACGGACAAAAGCGTTTTTCTCACTTACCTAACTAATTGAGCCGCCTATAAAAACTAGACTCCTTCAATTCTATCAAGCTAGCTTCACTCTTTTTGTTGATCATTTGCATGTTCCTTAGAGTTTTTTCCAACACAAATTAGGATTCGTTAATTCTTTTAAGTTACCTTTGCTTTAGGTTTAATTTTCAGTCGTTCTTCTCATTTGTAAGCAATTTTCCATTTTAGTTTTTTTACTTATACTTTTAAATCCTCAATTTATGAAATTCTAGCTTTGTTATCCTTTATATTTCCCCTCTTTGTTAAGAGAGACTTGTGATCATGCATTATTGTGGAATAGAACAAATTTTACTCCCCTAAGATCGAGGAAGAAAGGGTAACGTTCATTTGGATTACACTTCTCGTTTACATCTTGTTCTCCAATTTTTATCTCACATCATATTTCCCTTTTGCAAAACCTTTAGATTATATTTTTCCTAGCCCAGTTACGGATGATTAGCTAATTATTTAAAACGGGACAGCAAGGGTAAATTGATAATTTCTCACTTTTTCATCACTTAAGTTTGTTTTTATAAAGCTTAAGTTTTAATTTGGCCAATTAAAGTTTGAACATACTCAATATTGAGAAGGTTGACTCGTTTTTACAACCTAAGAGATTAAATTGAGGAGAGGAAGACTTTAGATATAAAGGTTCTATTCAAGTAGCCTAGATATAAGACCTTGACCTAAGGTTGCGATTATTTGTAAGTCAAATCTAAGGGATTTTCTAATAGATATATTGGAAAAACTTAGAAACTTCGAGATCACTTAGATATAAATGGATTAAGAAGCGTAGTCGTCCAATAACAAGAGAAAATGTTGAGCATCCCGAGCTAAGTCCCGACATTTTCTAGCTAATTTGAAGTAACTTAGGGTCGGGTTTTATTGCGTTGAGTTTTAAAGACCAAGACAACAATTATTCCCTTGAATTATTTGTCACTTTAAAATCAATTACAACTTCTCCAATCATTATTAGTTTTCTCAAAAAGACTACGTTGTCTCCCTAAGGATGATACTGAGAATACTCATTCCCTTAATTTATTACTTGTGATGAGTGTACACTTGTACTCTTACCATTTATTTCAAATTCAAAATTCCCAAATATAAATATAAGATCTTTCAAGCAGTTGTTGGAAGAAAAATAATTTTTTTTATTTAAAATATGGGAAAATTTTCCATGTACAATATTGTCTAGATGTAATGTACATCATAAAAATGTGTACACAAATATCATTTGACACACTACTTTATATTCCTGGAATAACGAAAGATGGATTAAAGACTCAAAAGATTTGGCGGAGCTAAAAGTAAGGTCAGAATTGGCCGCAAAAGTAAGTGAAAAAYGAACTTTCATTTCTCTAGCATGTTATACATTATCACGCTCGAAGAAATTGAGTTAATATAAATCACTAGCTGAAATTAGGGTCCCTAATACATACTCGTTCAATGTGCGAAACTCTGTGTCACTCACAAAGTTAAAGCTTTATGGTCTCAAATCGCATGACAATCATGTTCTCAGGCAACAATTGCTAACGTGACAATTCGTTGAGTTTGACCAAAACATGTGAGATATACTAAAATTGGATTATGTTTTTTCTTCAATGTTATTATGTACTAAACTGATTAATTCCTCCAAGTTTATTCAAGAGTTGCAAGATGAAGTAGTGGTCACTTTATGTTTATTAGAAAAATATTTTCCACCATCATTCTTCATCATCATGGTTCATCTTACTATACATATAGCTAGAAAAGTACACCTGTGTGGGCTTGTCTATTTACGATGGATGTATCTTTTTGAACGATAAATGAAAAATTTAAAAGGCTAAGTGAGAAGCTGAAATCAACCGGAAGGGTGTATTGGAGATGTTACATTATAGAAGAAGTTGTAGAATTTTGTTTTGACATTTTATCTGGGATTGATCCAATTAGATTGAGTTAAAATGAAAAAGTAAAGATTCAAAAAACAAGCCGGATCAAGCTCACCTATATGTTTTAGAGAACACATGTGATGTGCTTCCATTCCATTTATAGAGTACGTATACACTTGTATCCAATATTGAAAACTAAATTATTTTGTGCTTATTTATTTGAATGATAAAGTGTGACACATCATTTTGACTATACAACACATAAAAGTTTTTGAAAACAGTTAATAGATAGATGTGGAAGAATACAAAATGGTTACAAGATGATCACAATCGTACATTTAACTTTTGGCTACATGAATGGGTAACATTTTATTAATATATTTTTAAAAGTATGAATTTGTAACATTTTATTAATATATTTTTAAAAGTATGAATTTTTTTATCTCAATTATAGTTTTAAATTGTTTATATAGGTTGGACTTGCACTTGAGATCCCAAACAACTCTATCTCACCTACTTTAAAATGGTTATCTAATAGTCCTTATCTAGATGCAACCACACATGTTGGCTATGTGGTTGATGGTCGTCGCTATCACACGAATGAAAAATCAAAAGAACATTTTTACATGATTCATCGAGGACGAGGGTGTATAGGGGTTCCACAACCATGCATGAATTAGCATGCAATAGGGATGAAGGGGAGCGAATAGTGGTTTCCTATAATGTATGCTGTAAGTCAGAATGGATCTGACCGCCTGGCACAACGAAAGCGTGTGCTGAAGAATTGGTTTTAGTAGTTCCAATGTCACAGTTTAATTAAAACAAGAAAAAATTTCGAAAAACATAATTAGGGATTGAATCCCTTACCTTTATAGATGAAAAAAAAGGGTCGGGATCCACTGATTTTCTCGTCAATCCACGACCTACAGGAACAATGTGTGGGCACTATTTAGGAGAGAAAAACTATAGGGAGGAAAGGGATTTCTTAAAACCTTCTCTACTCAATCACTAGAGAGTTTGGCCTATGAGTCTTCTTATATACTAAAACCTAATAGATCAATTAATTATTGAAATTAAACTAATATTAATTTCCTTAATTAATCTTTGGCTTCCATCGTATGAATTAGGTCTAGGACTCTTCCATGCATGAGACCAACCAAAATGTATCCAATTAGATTTCTAAAACCCGACGAATCTTTCCTGATAAATTGGGCCTAAAGACGATCCAATTATCAAATTGGACTTCCAATGTCCAATTGGGCCTATTTTACAATAATAAATCATATTTATTTATTTATTTTTGTTAAGCCAAATTTAATTTTAAATTAAATAATCAACATTATTTAATTTTCTCCCAACTTATTGTTCGCTGCAGAAGTTAACGAGCTAGCAAGGGGACCTAATAGACTTACAGCTTCGAGCTCCAATGATCAAAATTTAATTAATTAAACTCTTTAATTAACCAATTTTAACATAAACCAAAGGTGACTCCACTAAAGACCAAGGGTTGCACTATGATGAAYTGTAGCTAAGTTATGTCCGTGGATATAATCATAACGACTCATTTGATGCTTCACAAATTGATTTATGATTCTAGTTGGATGAAATTACCGTTTGGCCCCTCGTGTCATCTTTTGCTCCTCAAGTTACACTAGTTCTCTAATTGATAGCCTTCCATGATCTCATCATGGGTTTATCCTTTTTAGGGTATAAAAAATATGGGTACCCTGTGATTCAAGCAACGAACCAACWGGTTAAGGAAATCACTTATATACATCATCAATAAGGAGAAGTGCACACTTTGCAGTATCTACTATTGACAAGATGTGAATTCGATGTAGGAATGTCCCCAGCTCCCAACTTGAATGTGTTTCCAAAACAAAAAGCTTATTGAGTGAGTGCTCACGTCACTCTCACCCATGTGAATGAAAGAACATATCCTTAAAGGCAGGAGTTCATGACACATTCAAAATTAAGATCAAATAAGTCTATGATCATCCTAGTGACATGTTTGCATTTTCTCGAACGGTCTTATGAGAAATTGCAAGACACATCACAGTTCAGTCTGATTGAATCCCATTACATATGATACCTCTACTCACATGTCACCACATGAACGATCCAGATAAGACCATTTGTAATAGTTACAAAGTGAACCGTATCAATAGTGTCTCCAAGATAAGGCAATCCACAAATTGTAGACCATTTAAGTTACTACTCTTAAACTAGATCCTCTCGTATATCTTTTAACGGCCAAGGATTTTCAACATCCCAAACGGGGACCGTTACTAAAACCACCTAAAAAATACCACTCGTACTAGAGAATTAAACCACTAGCAATACAAACTATGACAATTTCTCACCACGCTTCCATTATGCTAATCTATTTAATAATAGTTACAAAAGTTTAAACAAACTAGCCAACATATGGAAGTCAAGAAAGTTACAAACTTTTATAAGCAATGAATTAAGGAACAAATCCAAGCTAGAGAGTAAAACAACCTAAAACATCTGCCAACAACCTGCACGTTGCACAATCAGTATATAAATAGAGTACACTACTGGAACAAGATAAGGTCCTAACAACTTATCCTAAACTCAATAAAACTAAACGGAAGCTAGTCATGATCTTTTATCTCGAGTCTCCTCCTCGCCATCAAATTTCAAAGAGTTAACTTGTTACCTGCAAAATCTGAAAGGGAAAGGAGGGATGAGTACAACCACGGTACCTAGTAAGCAGCCCTTACCTGAAGGGTCACACACAAACAACATACTTCTCACAGAAAGATCAAACGACATGCATAACAAATTATCATGCTTTACATAATAAAAAAATACATATCTAAACATGCAACCTACATGGCAAGTCCATTCTTCCACCTCAACTCACTAGTTTGTTTTCCTGTTTCTTAAAAACTTACTCCTTCGAGTAGTACCGACCCCTGAGCACGCATAGCCAAGACATCGACACTTCTCTAAACTCACCAGTTCTCTTTCCTGTTCCTCCGAGACCTACTCCTTCAACCCATCTATAATCATGCACATAGCGAAGGCATCGACATCTCTAAACTCAGTAGTTCTCTTTCCTTTTCCTCCAACACTTACTCCTTCGAGTCGTACCGACCTCTGACCATGAATAACCAAGGCCTCCACACTTCTCTATGGCGCTTGACGTTCAACCCTTGACCACGCATAGCCAAGGCTTCAAACTGTTGCACCAACCCCTAACCACGCATAGCTAAGGCATCGATGACTTTGCAACATATTGCCCCTTGTCCTTTCCTCTCAAGGCTTCAATACTCATCCTTGTCCAAAGTTGGCGTATCGACTCCTGACCATTTACTCGAAGCCTTGATACCCAACTAGTGACGTATCAGCCCCCTAGCTCTCATACTCACCCATTCACTTCATACCAAAACCTAAACTCTCACTAGAGTCCTACATGCTTGTAAGCTATGACCCATGCAATATTCAACCCATAATGAATCCAGCATGCAACATACAAATCAATGTTCAGCTCATAATAGACCAGTATGATTCCACATCATAAATAACATGCTAACAACAAAAACAACATGCTTTCACAATATAGTCATTCTCACAAAACTCAGTATGCTTTTGTGAACACAATAATACAATAATAGAGTTATCAATAATCCAGAAACACATCCAACACTCCAACAAATCTTCATAATAGTCATAACACAACCAACTCACAATACAACAATAGCAACATGTATAAAGTAGTACCAACAACAAGCAATCATACAACAACACTCGTAGGTACACAAGGTATTACTTGTGATCGTGTGCGCTTGCACGAGTCTCTAATCTTTTTGAAGGTAGAGAAAGTCTCAACATTACGTAAAGAAGAAGAAGTAGAAATGGGAGGTGTGTGTGTGGCTGCTCTAATGTGGAAGGAGAAGAAAAAACAAAATTTAGAATTTTGTTATTTTGTTTATTTATTTTTGTTTTTTTTCGATTCTCTACTAAAAACCTTTCTTTAAAACCAAAAACCTAGTTTCCCAAGTTCTAAAGGATGTCCAACAATACAAAAAGACTAATGGTCCAAAACAGGAAGCCTAAAATTACACTTTAGTAATTAAAATTAAAGAGATAATGTCTTCGGATGGTTGTTTTAGAAACTTATTTACACAAATGTCGTCTAAAGTTTTCCAATTTTACATTTTTAGATTTCTGCATGTAAGTTTTTATTTTAATACTTATTTTACCCCCATTTGTTGCATTTGCATTTATTATAGTTATTTATTTTTTTAAATATAAAAGATTTAATTGCATAAATTGTTATCACAATCCTTTAATTATTGTGGAACCCATACAAATTTTCAATACTAATCCCTTAATTCACTACTCAAAAAAGATTTATTCTCTTGATTAATCAAGATTATTAATTACATAAATATCCAAATCGTTCTCTCTCCTTTTGTAATTTCCACCCGTTGGATTTTCCCTTATTCAACTGTTTCCTCTCTTCACTAACCTCCCTTTGTTCCCACTGTTTGAGTGGTTGTTCCCCTTTCTCCGGATATAATCTAAATCTCATATACATTTAGTATAAGGAATCAAACTCACAATAAGATATATCCTCATATATACAATTCAGAGCAATAATTGAATTTCAATGACAACTAGCTAGCTTCTAAATTACAAAAGACGAAAAGCATGTAAAAGTTCACATAACTACTGGAACATTATAAATTATATCCGACTAAACTTTTTGAGTTTTAAGATATATCCAGATATAAACTAAATTCCATATAAGTTTCGATATCCTACAATTATCTTCAAATTACTTACAACTATCTCATTTAGTTAATACTCTAATTCAAACTAGTTAATAGTTACAACGATTCTAACTATTTTTATATTTTTCTAAAACATACCCAACTCAACTTAGTATAAGAAATCAAACTCACTATAATATATATCTCCATATATACAATTGTACACATGAAATCAGAAATCGAAAACAACTGTTGGAGACTACTTGAACAGAAGGTTTAACATTGAAAGGGTTTAACATATACAATAGTTCACACGAAGTGACAATGAAAGGGTTTAACAGTACAAAAAAAAAACAGGGTTCTCAACATCTTACAAATTTGAAAGAGAAAACTATTAGGATATATTGGAATGCAAACCTTGTCGGGATAAATGGAGACGAACTGCTCCGACGACGGAGAAAAATGGAGGCGGGGACCAGAATGGCGACTAGAGACGAAGGAGCGGACAAAAATGGAACGACAGAGGACGAGTAATCACTTACGGATTGCTCAGCGATGAAGAAGAATAGAGACGACGGATGGAGAAGAAGGCACCCGGATGGCGGTGGGAGATGAAGGAATGCAAAGACAGCCTGAGATGAAGAAACAGACAGAAAACAGAGGAAGAAGAAAAGTCAGAGGAAGGGGTTTCAAATTTTTTCGAAAATGGAAAATTTTGGGGATTTTTGGGGTTTTGGTATTTTTTTTAATTTGGAAAGTATAATTAAGCAAACTTGAAGGGATTTAAATTGTAACCTCCCAATTTACCAATTTTGGATTTTAAAAATTATTTAATATTGAGGTGTAGATACAAAATGATATACTAGTAATTTGTGTGACGGGTACTATCTTAAATAGAGTTGTTTCATGACAAAAGTGTAAATTCTATACATTTCAATCCTTTTATGTAATTATGATTTCAAAATAGATCATTAATGTACTAATCCCTAAATTAAAACTCGCAACAATCTAAAAATAAAATGATTAACTTAAACTCTAAAACCCAAGAATAAAATCCAATAATTAGAAATTAAATTTCTCGAAAACCTTGGATTTAATTTTTAATTTAAAAAAAACTGTTACAAAGCTCAAAAACTCAATTTATCTTAATCCAACATAAATAAACTTAATTCTAATTTACTCAAAATTAGAACTCCAACTTASAAATCCAAGAATTTAATTACCAGCTTAAGGAAAAATCCAAAAGCCTAATTTAAAACTTAAGATAACAATAACTTGAAAACTCGGGGCGTTACATATCTGGTACATACCTAGTTCAAGAATACATCTGGTAGCTTAGGAGCAATTAAACAACGAATGCTAGATACAAAGGACGAGATGCACATTAAGTTTATTTTATTTCACGAGCTTAGGGCATACATTCCAACAATCTCCCACTTGCACTAAAGCGAGTGAGATATGAACCTCTGGCATCTCATACCCTTACATACTGATCTCATTTGCCCTATAAGGGAAATATCTCGTATGACTATAATTTCTAACACTTTAGCCAAGAAAAGTCCAATCAACTTATCAGCATTTGAATCATAAATGTCATTTTTGAAAGGATCGAATCCCGCAACGGAAGCACGCGAACGTCGTGTGCTTCGATCTTGTTTTGGAATTAGAATAAAGAAAAGTCATAAGCATGATTAAAAGGAAGTTAGTGAAACATACCTTTGATAAAGGAAATAACTTAATAAAGAAAAGTCTTCCATTTAGTATAATTTTCTCCATTCAATTTTTCCCGGCTAAGAGTAGCTATCAATGTAGAAGACATTTTGCTGAAAGAGAAAGGAAATAACTTAATAAGTGAACGAGCATTCAATAATTAGGATAAATCCAATAAAAAGTTCTATGATAGATCGACAATCAATGATGATTGTCGCCTTAGGGTAGGTCAATCACCATTTCTCATTGAACTGAGACTTCTTCTCAATAAACTACCATACCAAAATAACTTTTATTAATATAGTGTTAATTACCGTGTTTTGGTCAAGATTTTACCAACTACTTTAGCAAAATCTTTTTTTAGTGTGACCCATGTTCTAGGTCTCCATGAGACTTAACCCAACATAAATCCGCCTTAGCGTCGGTCAGTTACTGGGATCCATCTCAGGCATGCATCTCAAAGAAAGGCCCACCTTGGTATTGACCTATGCAAAAACTTTGTTTAGGGAGACGATAACAAAGCCATCACGAGGCCTTGTGTTGATCTCATTATGTAAGCCCAASAATAGAGATTGTAGGATACATTGTCATATATCATTCTCTCACTAAATATTTCAAAAGGTTTTGGGATTTTCAAAACTCAAACAAAAATTTTTCTAAGTCATTTAACCTAATCCATATAACACTTAAGGAGGATCACGTTAATTTTAATGTGAATTACCAAGTTTTAACCTATTAAAACTAATCACATTATGGACATTATCTTAAAGAATTTGAGTAAGCAATTCAACTCTTAAGTAGGTTCTCAACTAGAGGTTTTCCCTTACGATCAACTTGAGTATGTGATCCTAGTTAGGACTTGGTTTAGACAAAGTTCCCTTAGGATCAATCTATTATTCAATTTCATTAATTTTTAACAAACTATTAATTAAAACCAAATTACCTATGTGGATTAACGTCCAAATTATTTAAACAAACAAAATCCACATTAATTGACTAATTTTATGTTTCAATTAGTTTTAAAACTATTTTTATAACTAATTAACTAAAACAACGTTTTAATTTCTATTCAATTTCAAAACAATTCTAAAATTGAAATAACTACCACATTTATCATAATCCAATTAGGGGCATTCAAAAGCATTTCACAAAATAATAATTATTTATAAAAATGCATAAATGCATAACCTAGGGTGGTAATTTAAAAAAAATTGCGCTATATGGTGTTGGGATAATGGAGCCAAAACAGATGACCCGTGTCCTACGAGGAAAAAGATTTTTCAACACTACTACCAATTCCTACAAGGATTAGGATATTATTGTCTTATAAGGGTTATAATATTGTCTTCCTATAAGGATTGAGATATTTGACCTCTTATAAATGGAATCATTTTGTTAAGGTTTCATTTGTACAGAGTCCAAATAAGAGAAACTTAAGTGGTTGTGGACAGTGTATGAAAAAAGAGTTTGTATCTCGTGGGTTTAGTGAGGGTATTTCCAATTGTGTAATCCTAGGTAGCCATTGTTAAGGTACTTAGAAGCAAGATAGTAATATCTTGAATGAGATCTCCATTGCAATATTCTCAACTATAGTTGAACCTGCTTTTTTGCAGAAGACTGGACGTAGTCCCAAGATAGGGGCGAACCAGTATAATTCCTGTGGTGTAAGCTTTTCTATACCTATCTCTTATTCCTTTATTATTGTTACTTACTTATCTGCTGTTAGCCTGTGGAAGGGGAAAATCAAATAGTTCATGTTTGAAGAACTTACAGGAGGATCGATTGATCTATATTATTTTTTCCCAACAATTGGTATCAGAGCATTTGGTTCAGAGATCATCGGATCAGCAGAAAAGTCAGGTTTTGAAGGAATCATGAAGTTCGATGGGGCCAATTTCGAATATTGGAAGATGCAGATTAAGGATTACTTGACCTGCAATAAGTTGAATAAAGCTTTAAAGGAACGACCAACAGGGATGAAAGATGAAGATTGGGTGGAGACGAATGAACAGGCAGTTGCCTTTATCAGATTGTGTTTGTTGATGAATGTATCAAGTCTCGTAACAAACGAAACGACAGGAATAGATCTGATGAAAGCACTGGAGAATAGGTACGAGAAACCCTCAGTTAATAATAAGGTATATCTCGTAAGGACATTCTTTAACATTCAAATGGAAGAGGATACTTTTGTCAATTCCCACATAAATGAGGTCACAAAATTAATCAATCAATTGGCATCAGTTAAGATTACTTTTAGTGATGAAGTGAATGCTATTCAGTTGCTAACATCTTTACCTGAAAGTTGGGAAACGATGAAGACAGCAGTGTCCAATTCGTTAGGAGACAAATCTTTGAAATTTTCAGAAATTTGTGATGCGGCAATTGCTGAAGAAATTCGCAGAAAGGGGAGTGGAAAAGAATCTACTTCTGTACAAGGCTCAGCATTAGCTGTCGAAAAAGGTAAAGAGAAGGTTGCGTCTAATGACAGGCAGCAGAAGCATAGTAGGAGGGATTGGAAGAGAGATGTTGAATGTTTTCATTGCCACAGAAAATGCCACATCAAGAAAAACTGTAGAATATTAAAAGAGGATCTGAAAAGATATATGGCAGAGTCAAAAGCAGTTGTAGACGATGTCTTCATATGTGTTGAAAGCAACACAAGAACAGGAAACTAGTCATCGGAGTGGGTAATAGACAGCACAGCTTCAGTACATATATCTTCAAATAGAAGATTATTCACATCATTCAGAAGAGGCAATCGCGGCCATGTGAGGATGGGGAATGGAAGACTTTCCAAGACTAAAGGGATTGGAAATATACGATTAAAGACCGATAGTGGGACTGAGTTATTACTGCGAGATGTTAGGTATGTACCCAGTATCAGAATGAACCTTATCTCTACAGGTAAGTTGGACGATGATGGTTATCAGAGTCAGTTTGGTGGAAACCAGTGGAAGCTCACCAAAGGATTCAAGTTGGTGGCAATTGGCCATAGAAGATCTACAGTTTACACGTCGCACTTGAGTATTGCCAGAGGATCATTGAAACAGTGGATGCAAGTTACAGATGGTGTCTAAAGAGGTAGGACTGAGCCAGCAACAAAGACAACCATAATAGATCAGGAGGATCTGCCATCAATTCAGGAACAACAATTGGGAAGTCAAAGAACGAGAACATGTTCTTTAGGTTGTCAGAGATGATCACCAATTGTCAGACGGATGGGTTAATTGATGAAGTCGCATCAGCAAACAGTTACATCACAGAAGATGAACCCAGTAGATACTAAGGTAAATAATGGAGTTGCAATTATGGCAGTAGGCTTGAATAGAGTTGTCAAGTCATCAGTGGGAAGTACTTTCTTCATGAATCAGTGTTTGAGAATGAAGAAGGAAACTTCAGATATCGCCACTTAGTTTGAGTGGGAGCACGTGGCTGTGTCTCTTGCATTTGGGAGACAAGACCACGTAGATTGCCCGACCTCAGGGCAAAGACAGATGGGACTAGTGATTTCTGATATTTTGTTTTACAAGTTTTGAACTTGCAGGAGAAGCCTTGAAGATTTTTTCAAGAAGATCAGAAGTTGTTGCAGTAGAAGCCTTGAAGTTTTCCAAGATTATTAGAGACTATTGTTGTAGTGAGAGGCAARATCTATGTTTTGTCTCCAAGTGGGTGATTGTTGGGATAATGGAGCCAAAACAGATGACCCATGTCCTACGAGGAAAAGGATTTTTCAACACTACTACCAATTCCTACAAGGAGTAGGATATTATTGTCTTATATGGGTTACAATATTGTTTTCCTATAAAGATTGAGATATTTGACCTCTTATAAATAAAACCCTTTTGTTAAGGTTTCATTTGTACAGAGTCCAAATAAGAGAGACTTGAGTGGTTGTGGATAGTGTATGAAAAAGAGTTTGTATCTCGTGGGTTTAGTGAGGGTATTTCCAATTGTGTAATCTTAGGTAGCCATTGTTAAGGTACTTAGAAGCAATATAGTAATATATTGAGTGAGATCTCCATTGTAATATTCCCAACTATAGTTGAACCTGCCTTTTTGCATAAGACTGGACGTAGTCCCAAGATAGGGCGAACCAGTATAATCCCTGTGGTGTTAAGCTTTTTAATCCCTATCTCTTACTCCTTTGTTATTGTTACTTACTTATCTGCTGTTAGCCTGTGGAAGGTGAAAATCAAATAGTTCTTATTTGAAGAACTTACAGAAGGATCGATTGATCTATATTATTTTTTTCCTAACATATGGTATACTGTATGCAATATAATTATACAATGCATCACCATGCAAATTTAAGGATCAAACATGCAAAATTGTTATTTAAAACATACATCAAACATATATAATTTAAATAAAAATTAAACAGCGAATTTGATCGGCATATTTGTCGTTTCCTATAAAAACAATTAATTAAATTGCAAAAAAAATAATAATAAATTAGAGACCCCGTGGTTTTTAAATTTCTCTATGGGCCGTCTTTGAAATTAGGGTTCCAAAATCCTAAAATTTATCCTTCTAGTCAAGAAACCGACATCAAGTTCCCAACATTCGAGTAAACACAAGGTACACCATCGGAGTGGAGATGGACCAACACTTGCATCTTCACTGCTTGGAGAAATTCAGTCTCGCAAGCTCTTTAATTTTCAATGAGGATGACATCGTCGCTTGGACAATAGTAGTAGATTAAAAAAATCTGTTCAATTGAAAGCCACGCAACTGCTGTTTCACGTTGCATTTATGCCCTTCAGACATGTAACCTTCAGGTACATGGAGCTGCTTGCCTTTGAGACCTTCAATTCATTGCATGGAGACACGTACAATAGTTGAATTATACTTCATTGACCCTCAATCGAATGCACAACATGCAAGCTGAACTTGCTGACTCCTCCAAATTGAATGTGAAGGCAGGCAGGTGGACCTTACACCGTTGACTGCATATAACTTGTAAATGTTGGGCTACTGCATCAACAATTCCGAGAACAAGCATCCAACAGTCTGAACGCACGTACACAGCGATAACTCGCAACCAATTCTTGCACCGTCAGTCAATTGGGATAAGCTTCTCGATTGCAGAGGAAAGTGAATCGATAATTAAAGAAAGACCTAAACCGTTGGGTCGTTTGGTTGGAGGGTTTAAGAGGGGGAATGAACTTGGACATATAAAACCGTTGGAGATTTGAAAATGATAAAGCTCCTATCAAAAAGCGTGGGTTTTCTCTTTAAACGGTCTCTCTCCAAAAAATCCTCCCTCTCTCCTCTAAAATAATCTCTCTCTCCTCTCCCTCTTTATTTCCCTTCTATTTTTGTTTTTTTTTTCTCTCTCTCCTCGCCCTCTTTATTTACCTTCTATTTTCATTGTTTTTTTGCTATTTGATTTTTTGGTTTGTGCCTTCTTTTTTTTTTGTTTTTTTCTACTATTTATTTTTTCCTTGGTGCTTTGTTAACATATTTTTTTCATTTATTTTTTTCTCTCTATTAGTTATTTGTTCTTTTAATTTCGACAAGAACTTAAATTTATTTTCTACCCATAAATCAAAGTTGAGCAACAAATTAACTCTGTCCCTTAAAAATGTAAAAATAAAATTTAGAACTATAAGAGTTGAAGCCTCTTTTCTTAAAAAAAATTGTTTAGAATTATTTTTTTAATAATTTAACTTAATAAAAATAAATTAACTATCAATTATTTATTTAAAATTATCAAAGGTAAATTAATGGTTGATAGTTGATTTTGATTAATTTTAAAACAAATCTGACATCATTCCCTTAAACAATAAGCATATTAATAATTTATTCTCATAAAATTCTGTTAACATTTCCCTACACAACCAAACACATTTATCTTTGATTCCCAGACATCTTATTTCCAAGCAACTTAATCCCAGGCATCTTAATCCCAATCTACATATTTTAAACCTTCAACCAAACGGCCCCTTAAAGTTTTACACATTGATATTTCACGTGGTGCAAGTATAGTTGAAACCATCTGTGTTTATGCAAGGGTTTGCACAACGGTTCTTCACGAATCAAGCTCGAACCCAGTTTTCGGTTCTGACCTGAGCACTAGGGTGGACCTGCACAAAAGGGTAAGCACTCCGACGCTCAAGTCAGTATAGATCAGACTCCGTATTTAGTTCGAGGTGAGATTCGATACCTGAGAGTGAAATGAAGCCCTCTATTTATAGGTGATGAATCCGACAGTACACACGATCGGCGGTTATATGTCTTTTCTCATGTCGAACTTGTCGGGTTCCAAGCAGGTCGGACCCAAGCAAGGTCGAACCTTGACGCCCATACTTATCCTTTTATAACGGGCGAACCCGGTCTCCTCGGCAGGGCCGAGGTGGACCTACGCAATCCCTCATTCAGTTTCTTCAAACACCAATAATAGTCCTCCACGTGTCCTGGGTATATTTTACCCCCAAACAATCTGTCACTTAAGGGCATTAGTGTAAAATAACAATTTGTACTCTAAGCTATATATAGCTTCCAATCTCTTTACCTGATATAGTGAAGATACTGCTCTTAGTGGATGTAGGTCTAATTTGACCGAACCACTTACATCGTGTGTCTACCATATTTTTCTCCTTCTCTTCCTCTCTCTCTAAACTTTCTCCATCTACTAATCTGCTTTCTTCTATTTTTCTGCTTCATCTCTAACAAAACTGGTATTAGAGCCAAGTTGGAAGAAGAACAGTAGTCACCTGCAAGAATCAAGATTCAAATCATGGCTGTAGCAAGATTTGAAATGGAGAAGTTTGATGGAAACAGCGACTTTGAATTGTGGAAAGTCAAAATTAAAGCTGTACTTGGACAACAAAAGGCTTCGAAGGCAATTCAAGATCCTACCAAGTTACCCCAGTCGATCAAAGCAGAGGAAAAGGAAACAATGGAGGAAATCACATATGGAACTTTAATTCTGAATTTAAGTGACAGTGTTTTAAGGCAAATTATAGATTTGAAGACAGCATATGAAGTCTGGACAAAGCTAGAAACAATCTTTTCTTTTAAAGATCTCCCAAATAAAGTATATCTCAAGGAGAAATTCTTTACCTACAAGATGGATAATACAAAATCATTATCCGATAATCTTGATGACTTCAAGAAGATGTCATTAGAATTCAAGAACCTAGGAGAAAAGATTGGGGATGAAAATTAAGCCTTCATTCTCTTAAACTCTCTACCAGAAGCCTACAGAGAAGTCAAGGTAGCATTAAAATATGGCAGAGAGTCAATAACAATGGATGCAATCATATCTGCTGTCAAGACTAGAGAATTCGAGCTAATTTCGTTGAAAAGAGATAATACACAAGCAGAAGGCCACTTTGTGAAAGGAAAGTTAAAAAATAACTGGAAAGACTCGAAACCACAGCAGGATGAGAGGGAAAAATAAAAAATAAGATGCAGTCACTGTCACAAAATAGGACACCTCAAGAAAGATTGCATCTTTCTCAAAAAGAAGCAAAATTGGAAGAATAAAAAGTCAAAACAAGCGGAAGCATCGGTGGAAGAAACAGCTTGTACTTACTCTGATGTCTTAGCATCCACAGGACACCGTGCCTGTACTGGAAGCTCTCGGGACAATCAAGAATGGGTACTAGACTCCGACTGCTCATATCACATGAATCCATTGAAAGAATGGTTCCATACCTACAAAATATGGGATGGTGGATCCGTGTATATGGGAAACAATAACATCTGTGAGGTTGTAGGCATTGGATCAGTTGTCTTAAAAATGAAGGATGGAACATCAAAATTATTACAAAATGTTAGACATGTTCCTAATCTCAAGAGAAACCTAATCTCTTTTGGAATGCTAGATGCAATTGGCTGCACTTATAATGGCCAAGGAGGAACTCTAGAAGTTAAAAAGGACTCAAAGATTGTTCTCGTGGGAGAGAAAAACAATGGCCTGTATGTGGTGAAAGACATTGCTTCATTAGGATCAACACTTATGACAACTACAAATAAACTATCTCAAGGAGTCTTGTTGTAATGACCCCAATTTTTATATGTCACTAATAATATAATATTG
This sequence comes from Momordica charantia, assembly GCF_001995035.1. The sequence goes on from NW_019104542.1 coordinate 702,968, forward strand.
AGATAATTACTCATAAAACATAATTTCGTTAAAATAAAATAAGATAAAAACTTGTATTTTCATCTAAAAATGAAAACGATAACTTAATAAAACTTAACTTATAAATCTTTAGCAGCGGAAATCACAAAGTTATTATCCTTAAATAAAACAAGTAGAAATGTGGTATAGTCATAATTAAAAGTATAGATTATAAATAAAATTCAATTGTGTCTCATATCTCCTCCTCGTCAATGCCCAGGTCATCTTCGACATTATTCCCGTCAACTATATAACTATCTGTAAAAAAAATTGAAACAACATGGAATGAGTATAAAAAAAATACTCAGTAAGTAGTTCCCATCATAAGGAACCTTTCATGCTCAAACACACACATCATGCTTATATGAATGCATACCTCAACCTAACATATAAACCAACGAACAACTTAACTTAAGATACTTGTGCTTGCTAGCATAAACTTACATATTTAAATCCTTAATTTGGCGCCATGCTATACAGAAATACCCCATACCATAACCGTCAATTCCGCATGTAATATTTATAGGGTAATTACCCACATAAATACCATTAACATGAACTAATTTGTTTCGTAGGGCCCAGCCTTTAGCAGAAACCATACATGCCATATCATGAATCTAGCTGCATAACATAACTGCTTAATTTGGGTATTTCATGCATAACATTAATCTTACCTAAATCCATGACACAGAAGACTACTAACTTCACTACGAATGCAATGCATCACACATTATGTCATGCTTTACCTAAACATGATTTGTTATTAAACATACTTAAAATGACATGAGAACGCCATAGAATCGTAACATGCTTTGTAATACATAAAATTTAACCACAATCACCATTCAATAACAAAATATATTTACGCAACATGAATAACATAATTCAATAACAAAACAATGCAACACATAACATAATTCACTTACAATCAAACAATAATACTACAAAACATACAAGGCGGTAACTTATGATAGAATCCATTTACCTGAACTTCGTAAACTAAAGGAAATTCCTTAAAGCTTCCTAATAACAATTAACACAACTAAAATTAGGACTCAATTACCTAAACTAAGCTTTCTCCAATAAGTTCTCATAACTAGATATGTTCACTATTCTACTAGTAGAAATCCCTTAATAATTAACCTAGTCCATAATAATCATAATATATATATATATATAAATTTGTGAAAAGTAATTTTAAATCTTCATATTAGCCTTTGATTTATATACTATAATATCGATAAAAATAATTTACCGATTTTGCAAATTTACAAAAAAACTAGAGAAAACACATAGCACTAGTTTTCACAATTTTAAACCGTAGGTAAAACTAATCATAAAAATCAATTTTAATGCATTCAAATACATTTTAGGTTAGTTTAAAGGTGCTGGTCATGGTCTCAAAAATTCAGAATTAACAATCCAAAATTTGATACTAAACAAGCTAAAACTATGAAAATAACATAAACCGTTAAAAACCGTTATGAAGCAATTTTATGAACATTTTTAGGACCTTTTAAATTCAGATTTTCAGATCTCAAATCAACGAAAATAAGGCCTAAACAGTACCTATTTGATCTTAATAATGAACCTTTAAAATAATTTACATAAGGAAGAATGATACTTACCGTTGGTGCGTTTTTCTCTCTACCGTAAAGAATAAAAAGAGAAAATTTCCAGCAACTAAGAGAGCTTGAAATAATGATGGAAACCTTAGAAAATGGATATGAACATGGTTAGGTTCTATAAAAATTATTAGGAAAAATCTACTTACAAAACTAGACTAAAAGAAACCGTTCTTACCGAAAAGACAAAACCGCAATGAACGATCCTTGAAGGGACTTGGAAAAGCAACCACAAGGTGTGATTTAAAACATAGGATACATGATTGAGAGGAAATTTTCAGATTTGTTTAGAAATGTTCTTGGAGGAAAATGAATGAAACAAACATAGGTAACTTAAGGAGAATGGCTTGGAAGATGAAACAACATAAATCTTGGAAGATGGAACAAACTTCTTCTCTCTCCTCATGCATGGCCAATTACTTAATCGGATTCTTAGTGTTTTTTGGTCTTCCTAACTAACTTAATTACTACATGTGTCTCTTGGGTGGAAAGTGGGCTATATTGCCTAATCATGGTTAGTGGAAGGTGAGTTATATTGTCTAATCATGGTTATGAGTTAAGTAAAACTTTCTATATTCCCCCAATTAAGTTAATTTAATTAAGGTAGAAAAATAAAGAGTAAAATAAAGGTAATATGGGGCTTTACTTGGTTAATTACCTTAAAATAAAACTTTGGATAAAATGTATGAAACTTTATAAATACTCAAATAATGCTACCATTACAATTACCATATTTCACAACATTTATCTAATTACTAAAGTAGTGTTGTTAATTTTTTTACTTAAATACAATTATAATATCGCTAATCTTATTAATCTCTTATGCATATTTATTTTTTATTAACATACATAATTAATTAAACATTGATAAGATGAGTTACTAAATTTTGTTGTAAATTTCTTTTTAATAAGTAAATAAAATTAACTTGAGCTTAATTAGTTAGAGTATTAGAAGCATATAATTATTAACTAGGATTGATTAAAGTTTATTGGCATAAAGCTAATTAGATTTGACTAGCTTACCAAAAAAAAAAAACAATAATAATATAATGTCATGAAAATACTGTTAAAGGTAATGCAGGGCATTACACTTGTGGCACAAGCGCTTGTCTCACATCAGCACAAAAGGACTATAAGAACTTGAAAAACAAGGAGTTCTACCTCAAGGTCTACACAAAGAAGTCAGTTTCTGTGAACAATGCATTCTTGGTAAATCCAAGAGACAGAGCTTCCAAAAGTCRGAACATACAACTRAAGRCATCTTAGACTACATACATTCTGACCTATGGGGACYRRCACAAACACATTCTCTGAGTAATTCGAGGTATTTTCTAACCTTYATAGATGATTTTTCAAGGAAATCTTGGATTTACTTTCTAAAGACTAAGGATCAAGCACTTGAAAAATTTAAAGAATGGAGGAAGATGGTAGAGAATCAGACCAATAGATCAGTAAAATACTTAAGAACTGATAATGGGTTAGAATTTTGTGGAGAAAAATTCAACTCCTACTGCAAGGAGGCTGGAATAATCCGACATAAGATTGTGAGACACACTCCCCAACAAAATGGAGTAGCAGAGAGACTAAACCGCACAATTATGGAACGTGTGAGATGTCTCTTAACGGATGCAAACCTCCCTGAAAAATTCTGGGCAGAAGCTGCCTCTTATGCAGTATATACAGTGAATAGATGTCCTCACACTGCAAATAATTTCCTCACACCCGAAGAAAAGTGGACCAAACATCCTCCTAAACTAATAAACCTAAAGGTTTTTGGTTGTGTTGGGTATGCCCACATAAACCAAGGAAAATTGAAACCACGAGCTATTAAATGCATGTTTGTAGGCTTTACAGAAGGTGTTAAAGGTTTCAGATTATGGCAACCTACAGAAAAYAAATGTATAAACAGTAGGGATGTGGTGTTTCGTGAAGAGGAAATGTTCATGTTACAGCAGCCCACAAATGAAAATAGTGATAAKGAGAGTACGAGTACYAYAGTTGAGRTGRAGCTACCTATTTTGGTACCAAACCAAAACACTATAGAAGAAATGCATCAAGAGGTTGAGGAAGAAGGAGCTGAAAACCTAGAGGACCTACCTCAGCAATNACTTGAAAAATTTAAAGAATGGAGGAAGATGGTAGAGAATCAGACCAATAGATCAGTAAAATACTTAAGAACTGATAATGGGTTAGAATTTTGTGAAGAATTCAACTCCTACTGTAAGAAGGCTGGAATAATCTGACATAAGACTGTGAGACACACTCCCCAACAAAATGGAGTAGCAGAGAGACTAAACCGCACAATTATAGATCGTGTGAGATGTCCCTTAACAGATGCAAACCTCCCTGAAAAATTCTGGGCAGAAGCTGCCTCTTATGCAGTATATATAGTGAATAGATGTCCTCAAACTGCAAATAATTTCCTCACACCCGAAGAAAAATGGACCAAACATCCTCCTAAACTAATAAACCTAAAGGTTTTTGGTTGTGTTGGGTATGCCCACATAAACCAAGGAAAATTGAAACCACGAGCTATTAAATGCATGTTTGTAGGCTTTACAGAAGGTGTTAAAGGTTTCAGATTATGGCAACCTACAGAAAATAAATGTATAAACAGTAGGGATGTGGTGTTTCGTGAAGAGGAAATGTTCATGTTACAGCAGCCCACAAATGAAAATAGTGATAATGAGAGTACGAGTACTATAGTTGAGATGAAGCTACCTATTTTGGTACCAAACCAAAACACTATAGAAGAAATGCATCAAGAGGTTGAGGAAGAAGGAGCTGAAAACCTAGAGGACCTACCTCAGCAATGAGAAGACCTTTCTGATTACTCTCTAGCTCGGGATAGGTAGATGAGGCGAATTGTACCTCCAAAAAGATATGATGACACTAATTTGATTGTTGCTGCCTTGAGTGTGGCTCACTCATTCAATGATGTTGAACCTACAAGCTTTCAGGAAGCAGTAAGTGGATCCCATGCCAAAGATTGGATAAATGCAATGAATCAAGAGATGGAATCTCCAGAAGTAAAGAATACATGGACCATTGTACCTCTCCCTAAAGGAGAGAAAGCCATATCATCAAAATGGATATATAAGTTTAAGGAGGGAATACCTGGAGTTCAAAAACCAAGGTATAAAGCAAGATTTGTTGCAAAAGGCTTCTCACAAAGAGAAGATATAGACTACTCAGACGTCTTCTCACCAGTAGCAAAACACACCTCCATAAGGCTACTTCTAACCTTGGTAACTCAAAAGGACTTAGAACTTGATCAATTAGATGTAAAGACAGCCTTTTTACATGGTTACTTGAAAGAAACAATCTATTTAAAGCAACTTGAAGGCTACTGTCAGGAAGGTAAAAAGGATCATGTGTGTCTCCTACACAAATCTCTGTATGGACTAAAACAGTCCCCAAGGTGTTGGTACCAGAGGTTTGATAATTTTGTGACTAAAAATGGGTTCCAAAGGAGTTCATATGACAATTGCTTCTATGTGAAAACAACACCCCTAATGGAGAAAATATATCTCCTTTTGTACGTGGATGACATGCTACTAGCGGGAAGAAAGAAAAATGACTTAACTGAGGTCAAATATTGCTTGAAAAATGAATTTGAGATGACAGAAGTAGGGACAACCCGAAGAATTTTGGGTATAGAAATCTTGAGAAACAAAACTGAAGGGGTTTTACATGTAAACCAATCTCCATATTGTAAAATAATAGTCTCAAAATTCAAAATAACTGAGGCTAAACCTGTAAAAACACCCCTTGCCCAACACTTCAAGCTATCCATAGAAAACTCTCCAACTAAAACAGAAGCTGAACATATCAAGTATATGGAAATTGTTCCCTGTACAAGTGCAGTAGGTAGTGTCATGTACCTAATGATATGTACTAGACCTGACTTGGCCTATTCATCTAGCTTAATCAGTCGGTATATGTCTAGACCTGGAAAAAGGCATTGGGAAGCAGTAAAGTGGATTTTGAGGTACCTAAAAGGAACCAATGCGACAGAATTACTATACACGAAAAACATAAATGAAAAATTAGAGCTTTATGGTTATGCAGATGCTGACTATGCAGGAGATCTAGACCAAAGGAGATCTCTGAAATTGGATAAGATACATACCTCAGAAAACACCGCAGATATGTTGACGAAGATTGTAACCCAGGCCAAATTCGAACATTGTCTGAAATTGGCCGGAATCGCTAACCTTGAAACAAAGTTGTAAAAAAAAAAGAAAAGAAAGGGGGCAGTTTTTCACTATCCAGAAGGTTCCAAAGGTCGAGAATTGATATTTCACGTGGTGCAAGTATAGTTGAAACCATCTGTCACTTAAGGGCATTAGTGTAAAATAACAATTTGTACTCTAAGCTATATATAGCTTCTAGGTGTTAAAAGGGTAGTGTGATGAGAACCACTTAAAAAAAAAAGAAAAAGAAAATCCTTTGTAATCTCTTTAACTGATATAGTGAAGATACTGTTGTTAGTAGATGTAGGTCTAATTTGACCGAACCACTTACATCATGTATCTACCATATTTTTCTCCTTCTCCTTCTCTCTCTCTAAACTTTCTCCATCTACTAATMTGCTTTCTTCTATTTTTCTGCTTCATCTCTAACACTTATCTAATAAAAAGCAAAGGTCGAATGCCAAATATGCAAAACAGCCCAATTGCAAACCATAGTATGTCACATATTACAATAAAAGTAAATTTAGGAAACAATTTTCAAAACAATTCCCACCATAGCCTTTTAATTAAAAGGGCAACGACCGCTGTGATACCAATTGTTGGAAGCCATAATGGATTCGACTGCAAGACACAACAGAAGCACGTGTTGGAGAATTGGTCTAGCAGATCCAGTGGCACAGTTTAATTAAAACAAAAAAATATTTCGAAAAACATAATTATTAGAAATTGAATCCCTTACCTTTTTAGATGAAAAAGGTGTCAGACTCCACTAATCTTTCTTGTTATCCTCAATCTACACAAAGAGTGTGTGGGCACTCTTTGAGCCAGAAAGATAGGATGGAAAGAGATTTCACATAACTATAGGGAAGAAAGAAATTTCTCATAACCTTTTTTGCTTAATTAGTTAGAGGGTTTGGTCTATATATCTTGTTATGCTCCAATTATAAAGAATTAATTAATTAACCAATTTTAACATTAACCCAAGGTGACTCCACGAAAGACCAACGGTTGCTCTCTCATGCACTGTAGCTGTGTTATCTCTACGGATATAATCATAACGGCTCATTTTATCTTTTACAAAGTGATTCATGATCTCAGTTGCGGGAAATCACAGTTTTGTACCTCGTGTCATCTTTTAATCCTTAAGTCCCACTGGTTCTCCAATAGATAGTCTACCATGATCTCATCATGAGTTAATCCTTCTTATGGTATCAAGGTGGGTACTTGTTATCCAAGCCTCAAACCAACACTTTAAGGAAATGACTTATATACACTATATCAATAAGGAGAAGTGCACACTTTTCACTTTCCACCATTGAGAATATGTGAATTCAATCTTATCTAGGAATACCATCAGCTCCCCACTTAAGTGTGTTCCCAAAATAGAAGGTTTATTTGGCGAACACTCGCATCACCCTCACCCATGTAAATCAAAGAACACACACTCATAAGCAGGAGTTCATAACACACTTAGGATTAAGATGAAATAAGCATATGATCATCCCAGTGATGTGTTTGCATTTTCTCGAACCGTCTTGTGAGAAATTGCAAGACATACTACAGTCCAATCTTATGCAATCCTATTACATATGATACCTTCACTCACATGTCACTACATGAACAATCCAGATATGACCACCATTTTAACCATTATTCGTTTTTCCATTTGGAAATAGACGTCATTTTTTGTTTACTCTCAGAGCAAAACATTATATTTTACAATCGATTGAGAGAAAATATAAGACTTTTAAGAACGCGCTGACTAAAAATTTTTTTGTCACATAGAAACAATCTAATACGTCAACAAGTTTATGGAAACATACTCATCTAAACAAAATAACAAATGATTATCATGACTATGTAACTCGAGATGTTGCAAGAAAAATTATAAGTTTTCCCTCTTTTAAATAGTGATCTATATAATTTAAGTTTTTACATATCATTAATAAAATTAGTAACTTTACTTTGTATAATAGAATGTCTTACAAACTCAACATCAAGGTGGTGATATCCTAACTCAAGCATTTGGAATGCTAGAGCATGGTGGATGAGCATTTGGACTCTCACGTTAAGGGGCTGTTTGTTCCTGCGAATCCAAGATTCCCATGGGATGAGCATTTGGACTCTCACGTTTATTTTACCATGATTTAGGACACTTTGGTATCTCAAGATGTCCGAGATTTTAATTGTTTTGGACGTCCTTTCGAAAAATGGGTTTCCGAGATTCCCATGTCGAGGCATCCCCTGTTTACATGTTTTGCCTTTCATTGTTTTTTTTAAAATATTTTCTTTCATCAATTTTCTTTATTTTTATTTTTAATTTTATAATTTAAATAAATTAATGTACTCATTCACTAATAAACAGCTTTATGCAATTAAGTATATTTATATATTACATTTATATTTAAACTAAACTTCAATTAAATTATATAATATGCCTAAAAAAATTAAATTATATAATATCTCCATTTATTTTTAATATGTATAAGGAATTATTATCAATAATATTTGTTGAGAGAAAAATTGAGCTAGACACGTGTCACCATCTACGAGGTGCGGGACCAYAAGCGGTTACACGCTGTACGATGGCAGGAGGGCACACCTCCATTCCCGCTGTACGGGAAGCACATCGAGCACTGCCACCAAACAGCTGCAGGCGACAAGTTCCAGACTAGTAGGCGGAGGCACCACCCACTGATTGTCGGGGACGTACACTCACGTTAGACGCGTACAGCCTGACGCACCCCTGCCGTTCCAACTGTCGTCCTTCCTATCGGCCCTCCAAACCTATATAAGGGAATGACCTTCACCTTCACCAAGTAAGTGAAAAATTTGTCACTAAACCCTAAAGGTGTCTTTTCCTATTTCTTATTCCAATCACTAACTTGAGCGTTGGAGTGCATTAGACAGGACACCACACTAGCGTTGAATTTTTTAGTTGCAGGCTCATTTCACCATTGGCAAAACTACCCGTTTGAAGGACACGTGGACCTCTCCAAAATTTGATGTCAACAATATTTATTATCTTAAATATATAAATTTAAAGCAATAGTTTTTTTAATGACCAACCTACATTTGATATTTTTCTTGTTAAAAATTTCATCTCAAATAACATTAATTATATATTTGTATTTTTTGAAAAATATTAAAGTTGAAAATGAAATTTATATTTAAATATTAATTTTTTTTAAAAGATCTTATATTATTAAGAATTATACATAATAGCATACAAAAATTATATATCTTGAATTAATAACAAGATATTAAAGTAATGAAAACAAATATATTATATAAATGCAAATTACATAAAATTAATGTATAAATTATATTAATATTCGTAAAGGTATTTTTGGAGTATTATATAAATTTGGAACATTCTCAAGAATAAATGCTGTAAAAAAAATACGACTATCCAAATATTTCTGGACATCCTTATAAAGTTTCCTATAAAACAACGTGGCTATCTGAAGATGCTGGACATTTAAAATTTTGGGCATCTAAAATGTTAGGCATCTACGTTCTTAAAAGACAAACAACTCCTAAGAGTAATTCAAGAAAGATGGAAGTAATTCCATAGGTAAACCAAGTCAACAAATTCCCACTATTCAACCTTGTCAACTAACTCCAATGAATCAAACAACGCCCTAGTTGTCAAAAACTAGTTAAAAAATGACTCCAAATGACAATAATGTCCAAGAATGTCACAAACTTAAATCCTTATAAAGTGGCCTTCCAAAGTAAAATCAAATCTTATTTCATGTTATGATAATCTTGCTTATATAATATTTTTTTATTCATAATTTTTTGTTTGAAAGGAAAACCTTGCAAGCTAGCTATAAAGTCAATTGACAACAGTGTTAGTCATTAACATAATGTTTGAGGGTGACACACAATATGCAATCCATGGAGTTCAATTGGAAAAGATAACATTAGAGTCATTGTCGAATTCATCATTAGAAAAGACAATGTTCGTATTCCTATTTCAGTCAAGGATGAAATCGAGACTCTTCCCCAAACAAACGGTTTTTTTCTTGCATTGCCTTGTAAACTTTTGATAGTCGTGAAAGACGATGAGGTATTTTTTTGATTTCAATGTAACCATAATCTTCAATATAAATATTAATTATGTCATAATTATTTCACATTGCATTAATGATAGGGGTCTAAACTGAAACCAAAAAATATCTTCGCACTCATATCATATGATCATATAGATACCTAGCTCATTTGATAAAATCTTTTTATTGCTTTGCCCAACACACTTTGAAAGATTATTATATTCGGGTCACCGTTAGTGTTACAGTATTTCGCTAATGCAAAGAAATACCTTTCTTTCCAAAAGATATTATTTTGTTTTGTGAGATGGTCGAGATATCAAGTCAATGCATAATAGTGTATATTGTGTTAGTGACTATTTATTCTATTAAATGTATGTTATTGTTGTTGGGTGTGTTGCCCTAAACTCGTAGTTTGTATTTATGTAAAAACAAATGTATATTCAATAAAGTTTTATTCAATAAATTTGTTGTGGAATTCATAGCATTGCATTGTCCAAGATCCAATAAACTAAACATCCAAGGTTATTATTATGTAACTGGGACAGTATATATACTGGGTATATAATTGATATACCCTTGATCCTGATATACGAGGTATATATTTGATGTACCCCTGATATACAAGTGGATAATGTCTCGTGAATAACCTAAAGGGTCTATAGTATATGGATAAGGCTGGGTACCTTATCCTGCCAACACTATGGATACGACCCACTTTGTAAATGTTATAGACGACTCGATACAGGTCGTTCGTGTGGAGACATGCGAGTGTGGGTATCCTATATAATGAGTTTGTATAAGACCGGACTGCGAAATAGTCAATCTTTATATGTAACGCCGTTGACTAACAGATTGCTATTTCATAAGATGACCAGACAACTCATTCTCAATCCTGAGTGAGTTATGGACTCTTGCCCGTGAGGACTCGTCCTTTGATATGTATAGGTGAGAGTGGCCCGAGTTGCCAACTCAATATTCCCACCATTTTGGGGACGAGACCGAGTGGGGAGCTGGGAACATAACTTGACAAGATGAAATTCACTCCTCCCTGACTTTAGAGAGTAAATGAGTGTTCTCTTAAATGCTGACTCCGGGACTTGAATAAGGGGCCCCACCCTCTCACCGGCCAGAGAGGGACTTTCGGTTATTGGTCGGACCATAACCGAATTATTCATTAGAGGAGCAATGGTATTTAAGAAGCAAGATGTAACACAGGGGTAAAACGATAATTTGACCCATATATGGTTACGAACACTCGTGAAGGATTGACTTGTCATTAATGGTCGTATATCCATGGACTCAAAAACATTCTGTAGTGAGAAGAGTGCAACTGCGGGTCTTTAATGGAGTGACCCGTAGCGGAAGCGGATCATCGTTCAGGAAGAGTTCTTCAAACGTAAGTTTTCCTATATATTTCATCTTTAAACGTTTGATTTTGTTTCTAAAAAAAAAAAAAACCTCATGAACGATGATCCGCTTCCGCTCCGGGATTCACATCCCATCAATTGTATCATCAATATTTTATACTTAAATTCTTATGTCTCATTGATATCTTTATAACTTTTTTGAGGGTAATGTTACACTCCACGTATTCRAGGTTGTGGATTCATTTGAAGTTGTGCAACAAAGTTATTCCTCACAAGACAAACAAGCAAAAAATTTTACTAACATTATCGCTTTAGCGGGTAAGAAATGAATTTTTTAAAACATTGTAGTTATCATAATTTTTTGAAAAATATTAATCTAATGTTAACTTGTTTTGATAGGAGTCATTATACATCGTTGTTGACGTGCATAACAATGTGATGTATGTTTTAGACTTTTTGTACCTTACTGTTAAGGAAGACATTAAATATGTTGGAAATGTGTAAATATTATATATATTTTAAGTGTTTTACCTTACTGTGTAAGATTGATTATTTATTAATTTATTTTGTTGTATTTAGGGGCTCTAAGAATGTTTGTGGCACATAATTTATCACGAAGTCAGAATACTCCTACTTGGATCTTAAATGGTTAAGCACATCAACTATATCAAATTGTGATATTATTTTCTAAAAAGTTCTAAAATTTAATATTTTTAGATATGTTAGTGTCCACGCTAACCGGGATCTATAGAATGTGTATATCATTGATAATGCATGTTTAACCATAAAATCCTAAAGGACACGTCATCCAGTTTCGATCCATATAGCACGAGGTCGGAGAATGGCCGAACTAAACACGATACTGAGTTGGGTGTCAAGATAAATGGTTTGCTCCTCTTTTCACACCACGACAGCCAAACCACTCTCCCACTCAACATGCAGTTTTCCTATTTTCATGGAAATAAAATCGCATAATTCAAAAAACGGAGTCAAGCTCCACAACAGTCATCTGACCACTACTCACTTATAAATATGACATGGCTAAATGAAAACGGCATGTGAAAACTGATTATTATACTTTCTAATTAATTTATCTGGCACAGATCAGACTAACTAGATAGTCGGAGTGCTTACTTGTTTTTTCAGGTTCAAATCCACGAGTGTTCCCAGGATTTTAGTGTGATTCCCGATTACTTTTGGTAAGAATAATTGGCGCCGTCTATGGGAATCCAGAGTTCTTTTCGAAGCTTACATTAACGAAGCAGCTTTTGTGGCCAACCAACAAAGTGATGGCGGATGAAGGAATGTCACAATGATCGTACGCTAGCAGTCGAATCCAAAACACAGTGCGCACCCCAACCCGTGGGTGGGAAAGACCGTGGATGAGGAGGAGGAAGAAACGTGGCACGACCAAGTTCCTCAAGCACCGCCCGACAGATGGGTCAGGAGTTGATGGGGCTGCGTGCAGAGCTCAACGAGGTTCGATCTGAGTTAGGCGGAGTTGCTCAGTTAAGGGCAGAGATTGCCAATTTGACTACAGCTCTACGCCGCAGCCAAATTCCGAAGGCAATAGTAGGAGACACGAATGCACTAGGGCCATCAGTCAAGGTCTGGGAAGTTAATGTGCAAAAGCATACTGCTGAGTCTTTGATTCCAAAGGACCCAGCGCGCGGAAAAGCCCCGACGGTGTCAGGGGAGGAAGATGCACTCCCACGTGTGTCGGTCCATGAGCAATTAAATTTAAAGACAAGGCGAACTGCAACAATGGACCCAATGGAAGGATTGCGGGTGCATATTACAACGGAGGCCCGATGCCTCTGCCAGACGTCGAATGAGCGTAATACACCTCAACAAGCGGGTCAGCAAACTACGGCTACAGCGAATTGGGGGTCTACCCCGCAATAGGTGGGGTCAATTCGAACACAATTTAGCAGCCACCAGCCGCGGTGACCGCCACTACTTCAACATATCAGGCCACGATGCGGAGGTAAATGATTCCATGAAAGAAGTAATCAGTAAACTTCATAACGATTTTGAGGCTTTGAAGCAAAGCTGTAAGATTGATGACGCCAGCTAGGTAGAGCAGGGTAAACAGGAGGATCTTCCTTTCACGACTCCCATAATGGCATATCCACTCCCACCAAAGATGAAGAAACCCGACATGAAACCGTACGATGGATCAACCGACCCGATTGATCACATCGACTTGTACGAAGGCTTGATGGAGTTAAATGCTGCAGGAGACGAAATGAAATGCAGGGCCAAGCTAGGTCCTGGTATAGGCAATTGAAGCCTAAAATCGTCGGTTCTTGGAAACAGTTGAGGAAGATCTTCATAAGCCAATTTTTAGCGCAGCATGACAGAAAAATGCCCGACACACATCTCCTCACCATTTATCAATCGGAGGACGAGTCACTGCGTGACTTTGTTGAAAGGTTTATGGCAGAGAAAATTAAAGTCCTAGACTGCTCGGATGATGCAGCCAGGATGACTTTCACTTCGGCAATAAATAATCCTGACCCGGTGCATTCTTTGCCATCCAACCAGCTCGGACTTATGCCGAAGCGATCCAGCGAGGACGCCAGTATATGCATGCTGATGATGTACTCCGGGCAAAACATCTCCAACATCAAACCGTAATATCTAGGCATGCAAAAGCTCGAAGGCAGAGCTCGCAGCTGAAAAAAGGTCACGCAAATCATGATTATGAGACAAAGAAGCCTATCCATGATAACCGATCTCGGCCAGAACGAACGGTACGAGTTCATGATCGTCGTTTAAGAGAGTTCGACCATTACACCCCGTTCAACTTCCCCTTATAAGAGATCCTGGCCAACATCGACAATAGCGATTTGCATACGATGTTGGAAAAGCCAAGTAAAATGAAGTCGAGTCTGGATACGCGGAGTAAGAGCAAATACTGTAGGTTTCATAGAGACCATGGACATGATACTTCGCAGTGCTTTGACTTGAGAGACTAGATAGAAAACCTGATCAGGCGAGGCCATCGGAAAAAGTATGTTGGGAAGAAMGATTCCTGTTCTTCTCACGGGAAAAGAAAATTCGACCGAACTGATCATGACGATCAAGACAAATCTCCCTCACCCAAAAAAAGAGAAGCGGCTGGAAAAAGGCCAGTGGTGATAAACACCATTTTTTGTGGTCCAAGTGGAGGATAGTCAGACAATAAGAGGAAAGCCCTCATTTCAGAAACTAGCCACAAAGTTAATACGTCATATGTTCGGTCAACGATGGTAGTATCTTTTTCTGTAGATGACTTGGAGGGAGTTCATTTACAAGATAATGACGCCTTGGTGATCTCGCCTATAATTGATAATGTGCAGGTCCGGCGGGTACTCATCGATGGARGGGCATCCACCAACATACTCTCACTCTCAATATATCTTGCTCTAGGATGGGAGAAATCGCAATTGAAACGATGTCCAACACCCCTAGTCAGCTTCTCAAGAGAAATGATCGCAACGGAGGGTTATACTGACCTCCCAGTCACTATTGGGGAAAATGACAACAAAGTTCGAAAGGTTACAGAGTTTGTCGTGGTTAATGGTGCGTCAGCATAAGCAATATTAGGACGACTATATATACACGAACTACAGGTTGTCCCCTCCACATACAATCAGGTGATGAAATATCCAACCCCCTGTGGCGTGGGGATCATTAAAGGCGAACAGAAGACCTCACGAGAATGTTATGCGACAGCACTGAAAGGTACTCGGACTTGTGTCGTCGTCATTGGGACTACTTCATCCGAAGTGACACCAAGCGATAAGCTCAACAATGAACTTGTATGGGGAGCATCGAAGCAAGAGCTCAAACATATTAAGCTAGGGTCTGATGAAAAGGTTGCCAGCATCAGATCGGGGCGCTGTAATATCTGAGAAGGTTAACAAACTCCTCCAAGCTGAATTCATTAAATAAGTTTATTACACTGCGTGGCTCTCTAATGTTGTAATGGTAAAAAAGTCGAAAGGGAAATAGAGAATGTGCGTTGACTTCACAAATTTAAATAAAACTTGTCCAAAAGACAGCTTTCCACTTCCCCAAATTGACCAGCTCGTCAATGCGACACCCGGTCACGAGTTATTGACCTTCATGGATGCTTATTCGGGATACAACAAAATAAGAATSCATGTGCCCGACCAAGAACATACGGCCTTCATAACAGATCAGGGCCTCTATTGTTATAAAGTAATGCCCTTTGGTTTAAAAAATGCAGGGGCGACGTATCAGCAGTTACTTAACATGATGTTCAACAAGCAGATAGGTCGTAATATGGAGGTCTACGTAGACGACATGTTGGTTAAAAGCCTTACAGCCGAACAACATGTGGCTGACCTGACAGAAGCTTTTGGCGTACTGAACTGCTATCAAATGAAGCTAAATCCAACAAAGTGTGTGTTTGGAGTTTCTTCAGGGAAATTCCTAGGATTTATGGTTAATCGTAGAGGAATAGAAGAAAACCCAGATAAAATTAAGGTCGTGTTAAAGATGGAATCGCCAAAGAACGTGAAACAATTACAATGCTTGAACGGCCGAATAGCCGCATTAAATCGGTTTGTGTCTCGCTCAACCGATAAGTGCCTTCCATTCTTTAA
This sequence comes from Momordica charantia, assembly GCF_001995035.1. The sequence continues at coordinate 718,848 of NW_019104542.1, forward strand.
AATCTTACAGACAAATGGGAAGTTTGAATGGACAGGTGAATGTGAGCAAGCTTTTCTCAAGTTAAAAGAATACTTGGGTTCAGCACCTTTATTGTCGAAGCCAGAACATGGGGATTGTCTATACATGTGCTTGGCGGATTCGAATTTGTCGGTCAGTTCGGTCTTAATAAAAAATAATTGAGGAATACAAAGTCTAGTGTATTACACGAGTAAATCGTCGACAAGCGCAAAAGCAAGATATCCCGATATTGAAAAGCTAGCTCTGGCTCTCGTCAATTCCGCCCGACGGTTACGACCTTATTTCCAAGCACATAAGGTGGTTGTTCTAACAAACTTCCCCTTACGATAGGTTTTTTAAAAACCAAAGACATCGGGAAGATTGATGAAATGGGCTATGGAACTGAGTGAGTATGATATAAGTTTTGAACCTCGATTGTCCTTGAAAGGACAAGCTGTAGCCGATTTTGTAGCCGAGATGACACCAAGTCTTCCGGTGAAAGGTTCGAACCAACAATGGACACTCTATGTTGATGGGTCCTCAAATGAAAAAGGGTGTGGGGCTGGGATACTCCTCCAGTCGCCAAAAGGGACTCGATTTGAATACGCATTACGATTCAAATTCATAACATCGAATAATGAAGCTGACTACGAGGCACCAGTGGCTGGTCTTCGCTTGGCTCAAGGCATGGGAGCAGATTGTTTATTAATTTTAAGTGACTCTCAGCTTATAGTCAACCAAGTAATGGAAGAATTCCAAGCAAAAGATGAAAATATGGCCAAATACTTAGGAAAAGCGAAAGAAGATTTGGCTAAGTTCAGAGACTTTGTAATTCGACAAGTTCCCAGGTGTTGGGACTTTCTCTACCTTTAAAAAGATTGGAGACTCGTGCAAGCGCACACGGTCACAAGTAATACTCGGAAGTAATCCAAGGTCAAATCCTCAAGGACTTGTTGCTTTTCAAAATCAAGTAATGGAGTGAAATGATTTAAATATGCAATTGTGATTTAGGAAGAAAAATGTGATGAAATGTTGTCATTTGGGGTTTTAACTAACAAGCAATTTAATGAAATTCAACCTCCTTGTCTCCTACCTTAGTTTTGATGCAAAAAATGGAAAACACACTATGTTGGGAAAATGCACCAGACGCAATTCCTGACTTTTCTTGGGATTCGAGTTCTACTCTTTCACTACCGCTTTTGGTTGCTGCAGAGGCTAGGGTAACCTACAATCATATATCTATGTGTGATTACAATCCTAGAGAATATCTACCAACTCATTTGCATTATGGGTCAGAGGGCCTATGCCTAGGACCATGTTTTATGCGCTTATTCCTAAGTCACATCCCATATTGGTTTCCTATTATTTTACCTAACTCACCTTTCCCAAGGTTGGGCTTTGGTGTATAAATCA
>NW_019104542.1:729420-754750 GCF_001995035.1 Momordica charantia
AGCATCAGTTCTTGTCATGAACTCTTTCATCATGGCCTCCAAACTTGCATTGCTACCACTTTGCTGAGTAGTATTTTGACCTCTTTGCTGATTGTATTGTTGAGGCTGCGACGCCGATTGAGTTAGAAAACCAGGAGGAGTGTAGTTTTGCTTGTATTGTTGAGCGGGTGCTTGCGCACTGCTACTAGCTACTCCTTGGTTACTCAAGGAAAAATTTAGATGGTGCCTCCATCCAAGGTTGTAAGTGTTTAAATACAAGTTTAAATTCTGCTGGGCACCTTGACCTACATAGAAAATAGACGTTGGATTAACTGGACAGTTCTCATACAAGTGGTTATCACCACAATAGACACAAGATATATCCGAAATTTGTAAAACAGGAGAGGGTTCAGGTATCGCCGAAACGACTGGTTTTGTTTCCTTCTCCATTGTCAACTCCTTTAGCATCTGGTTCATAGTCGCCATTTGGGCTTGCATTGAAGCTACTATGTCTAACTCAAAAACTCCGACTGATACTTGCTTCTTTGGTAATTACCTTCCTATTTTGCCCTGGTCATTAATGTCTGTCATCTTATTCAAGATATCAACGATCTCATTTACCGACTTCTCTAATAACGAGCCATTGGTTGCGGTGTTCAACATAATCCTTGATGAACGATCCAATCCTCTATAGAACTGTTCAATCTGCACACATGCGGGCAATCCATGGCTCGGGCATCTTCTCAGTAATTCCTTAAAACACTCCAAGCTTCTTGAACTGCTTCGTTCTCCTTCTGTCTAAAAGACACGATGTCCTCTCGAAGGTCTGCGTTCCTGGTCAAAGTGTGGTACTTTGCCAAAAATTTCTCCGTCAGTTCCGCCCATGTGTTGATAGAATTTGGTTCTAACGCGTTTAGCCAAGTCCTTGCACCATCCTTGAGAGAAAAAGGAAACATTTTTAATCTTAGTGCATCCTTAGAGAAACCAGGAAGTTGAAATGCATTAGCTATTTCAATAAAGGATTTGATATGAGAGTAAGGATCTTCATTAGTCAATCCTCCAAACTGGCCTATCGTCTATAACATCTAGAACATGACTGGCTTGAGCTCGAACTGTGCAGCTTGGGGTAAAGGATTATTTATCCTTGAATTTAGGTTGTGGAACGCATGAGTGACATAATTACACATGGTTACATCTCGCTTATCTGCTAGAAGGATCGGATTGGGAATTTCTCCTACTCGGTTTGCTGCTCTTTCACCTGCCATATCTCCATTCACAGGTGGATTTTATGGCGGCGGAGGATCTTGTGGATTTCTATACATCTCGATGGTCTCTTCTTCAATTTCTACTTCTTTCTCTTTTTTATTTTCTCGATCTTTTCTCAACCTCTGCTCACGCCTTATCTTCTTAAGGGTTCTTTCAATCTCTGGATCAAAGGTCAACCAACCAGACCACGTGCTCTTACACAACTCCCTTAAAGGTTAGATATACAATTAAGTCCAATGACAGAGGTATGCAACTATCACACAATGAAACAATTCACTTGAAAAGAATATGATTTGAAAACTTAAGTTCCCGGCAACGGCGCCAAAAAATTGTTGGGACTTCATCTACCTTTAAAAACATTAGACACTCGTACAAGTGTACACGGTCACAAGTAATACTCGGAAGTAATCCAAGGTCGAATCCTCAGGGACATTGCTTTTCAAAATCAAGTAATGCAGTGAAATGGTTCAAATATGCAATTGTGATTTAGGAAGAAAAATGTGATGAAATGTTGTCGTTTGGGGTTTTAACTAACAAGCAATTTAATGAAACTCAACCTCCTTGTCTCCTACCTTAGTTTTGATGCAAAACATGGAAAACACACTATGTTGGGAAAATGCACTAGGCGCAATTCCTGACTTTTCTTGGGATTCGAGTTCTACTCTTTCACTACCGCTTTTGGTTGCTGCAGAGGCTAGGGTAACCTATAATCATATTCCTATGTGTGATTACAATCCTAGAGAATATCTACCAACTCATTTGCATTATGGGTCAGAGGGCCTATGCCTAGGACCATGTTTTATGCGCTTATTCCTAAGTCACATCTCATATTGGTCTCCTATTATTTTACCTAACGCACCTTTTCCAAGGTTGAACTTTGGTGTATAAATAAAGTTCCCACCGGCTGAACGGAAAAAAGACGTAAAGAGAAGTTTTTAGAAACCAACCCAAAAAAGTGTCAGGCACAATCTGGCCAAAATCCCGAGCGTGTTGAAAATCAAATCATTTGTCTAAGGCATTCCACAATGAGGTTGATAACTAATTTAGAACATAATTAAATGAAAGTAAATGCACGAAAACATAAAGAAAATATTTTTCATTGAATTTTAATGAATAAATAAGTCGTACAAGGAGTTATAGCTTGACTCTCTTCTCTCTCGAGCGTGAGGGGAGTTGAAACTTGGTAAAGAACTTTAAAATAACATAATGATCAAAGAACGGAAGTAAGAACTCGAATTAAAAGCAATACGAAAGGTAAACGCATGAAAAACGAAGAAATGAACAACTAGAACATGAACATAAACCCTAAAAACGTGTTCTACAACTAGAGAGCATCTAAAACAAAATGAAATGAAGCGTAGAAGGGATGATTTGCTGATGGAGGGATAGCTTGCTTTTATAGCAGCATATGTTGGTTGAAACTCCCCTCCATTTTAGGTGGAAAAGGGTTGAGATTCACCTAACCACCTCACTTAGACTTGGACTTGGACTCACGGTTTTGAACATGTGGGAAATGTCCTCCTTGCCCTTCATTAATCAAAACGTGCGTTTTGACAATTTGCCCTCCAAAAATGCGTTAGGCGCAATTCTGAAAAAACAGAATTCTGTTATTTTCTTCCAACTTTGACCGCATTTATCTCATATTTTTCCTAAAGTACCATAGTTTCACTTTTATGCAGAAATAATCTATGCATGTTCTACTTTAAGAATATGTGATCCTTTTTGGCAAATAAAAATGAGAAAGGGGTAAAAAACGTGGTCAAACAGGGCTACTAACACATGTTTCTACAATAAAAAGTCAACCTTAACACCAGGTCTGAGAATTCCAATGCGGATGCTCTGGCAAAATTGGCGGCAGCATATGAGACTAATCTAGCCCGCACAGTACCGGTTGAGGTTCTAAGCTCGCCATCTTTCGAACAAGAGGAATACAATTCATTTGAGGTCTTACTTAGTTGCTGGATGGATCCAATCATAGATTTTCTTAAGGGAGTCCGACCAGACAATCCAAGTGGAATAAAGAAACTAAGATGTCAAGCAACTCACTATTCACTTCAAGGAAATGTTTTATACAAGCATGGGTATTTGTTGCCCTTATTGAAGTGCCTAGCGCTGGATGAGGCAAATTACGTAATTAGGAAAATACATGAAGGAATCTGCGGAGATCATGTCGGGGCCTGAACTTTGATGACTAAGATCATAAGACAACGAAACTATTCGCCGAGTGTCAGCAGAGATACAAAGTGTTTAGTACGAATGTGTGATAAATGTGAGAAATATGCTGATTTGATTAAATAACCACCCGAGAATCTGACATCAATCTCCAGCCCGTGGTCGTTCGCGCAATGGGGAATCCATCTTAAAGGATCCCTTCCTACAGGGAAAGGCCAAGTAAAATTCGCAATAGTAGCCATTGATTATTTTACCAAGTGGGCTGAAGCAGAACCTTTGGCTACTATTACAGAGGCAAAAGTAAGAAACTTTGTCTGGCGGAGCCTAATCTGTAGGTTTGGGATTCCACAAGTGATAATTTCAGATAACGGGAAGCAGTTCAACAATGAAAGATTTAATTTATTTTGTACGCGACTTGGGATTAAACACATCACATCTTCTCCCGTCCATCCGCAAGCCAATGGACAGGTCGAAGTGGTTAACAAGATTATTAAACGCGGGTTAAAAGTGAGACTGGAATAATTTAAGGGAGATTGGCCGGAGGAACTCCCTGGGGTTTTGTGGTCGTATCAAACAACACCAAGGGGGTCGACAAATCAAACACCTTATTCGTTAGCCTTTGGCTAGCAGTGATCCCAGTAGAGATTGGATCACCGTCAAAACGAACTAGTCAGCCTTTCAATGAGACCGAGAACTCAGAAGCGTTGAGTTTGAATCTAAACCTACTTGAGGAGTAAATGAACGACTTACAAGTACGAAACGCAAATATCAAAATAGAATGACAAGGTATTACAATTCACGAGTAAAGAAGCAATGTTTTAGACCGGGAGATCTCGTACTAAAAAAAAGTTCTTCAGAAGACTGGGGCTCTAGAGCCAAACTGGGGAGGATCGTTCAAAATTAAAAATGTCGTCTGAACTGGAACGTATAGTTTAGTCGACCTGAACGGCAAACAATTCGATCACCCCTGGAATGCAGAACATCTTAAGTTGTATTACCTGTAAATCAGTAATTTGTACAGTACTATTCGAGCCCGACCCAAATTAGGGGCTATTATTGTCAATGTTACTTACATGAAATGTTTATCGTCGATGTTACTTAGGAATTCCTTTTTAGATTGTGTTTATGTGTCACTTATTATGAACAAAGTGTTGGTCAAAACCAAAGAAGACAATGGTACGCATGAATAAAACGATGTAGTTCATTTCATTCTTCAAGCAAAAAACAAAAAACAAAAAAAAAATTGAAATGTATACCAAAATTACACTTCAAACAAAAAATATGTGATAATAGAAGAAATGGGAGTTGAATCAGTTTAGCTTCCTTCTCTTCTCCATGCTGACACGACGCTCCAGCGACCTGACCTTCATCTCCATTGCGCGAAATTCATCCTCCATTGTCACTTTCTCTTTCTCCCAGCTTTTCCTTTTCCTCCTTCAAAGCCTGGCACTCGAATTCAAATTGTAAAGATCAAACTGTTGACTCTTGAAGTTCACGTACAAGATGAGAAACTTCTTGCTTAAGTTTGAAGACTTTTGCCGTAGCCCGTCGCAGTTCAAAACGGGAAGGAGGAGTTGTATAACAAGGCAAATGGCAGGATGAAAGGTGCTCCCCTTCAGAAATAGGGGGAATAGTGGGAATGACAGGGGATGGTGAGGGAGGAGAGGAAGAAGATGAGGATGAGTCCCCCGAGTGATAGGAGGAAATCTCCATAAAAGTGGTCAGAGGACCATTTACTTCCTCAAACATACCCTAGGTACTGAAGTTTAAGATAAAAATCAGAGAAATGAGGAGATAGTTAAATTGAATTCTAAGCAGAAGGTGGAATCCGAAAGGACCTCCGCCACATAATGAAAGCTGTGCAGACGAAATCAATGCAATTTACTCAGAATATGCAATGGCGGTTGAAAATTGATTCGATTACGGAGAATCGAAACAGCGTCAAGCAAAATTCAATGATAGTGGTGATTTCGTATTAAATTAAAAGTTTGATTCGGTGCGAAGTCCGTAATTAGATTCGGTAAAATTATAATAGAAAATAGATGTACATCTGGATAATAGAAATAATGAAAATAGAGATTATGTTGGATCAAGGTCTGAAGCCTCGGGGGACACCATGAGGTCGTTCTGCGTCGAATCAATGAGGAGGATATTAACCTCTCTTGTCGGATCGGTATTTGCGGATTCTGGCTCGATCACTCCAGTCTAGGGCTCTAACTCGGTTACTCCGACCTGAGGCACCTCCTCGGACACCCTAACTTGAGGCGAGGAAAGGTTGATTCCTTCAGTTGGATTCGGACGCTCGCCCTGATCAGCTGATTTCTTCATGGCAAGTTCCCAGTCGCGATCAATCATAAGAACAAGCTGGTCTGAATTAACCTCCCAAGTAAATTTTTTAAGCCACTCGACTGAGTAGTTAAGGCCACAATACTCCAGATCCCTCTCTAAGTCCTTGAAGTCTGGAAATTGAGACATAATCTCATAAAGAAAGTCAAAATTGCCAAGTCGAGCTTTTGTATTTGCAAGTCTAGATTCAGCATCAGAAAGTTTTGTCATGGACTCAGCAACTACTTTCTCAGATTCATGGAATTTGGATTCAATGTCGGTAAAATGCGACTTTGTTTGTGTGAGTGCAGACTTGGTATCTATGAGTTCTGCCTCAAGCAACTTACTCTTTTCTGCCTCTGCACTTAGAATGTTCTCTGTAGAGGACCTGAGGTCGGAAGCTCGGCCTTTAATTGTGCGAGAAGAGGCCTAAACTGGTTAGCCTCAGTAGTCAACTCAAAGACTTCAATCAGCAAACGAAGATTTTCCTCCTCCAATTTGGTCTGCTCGGCTTTATATTTGTTGTTCTCGACGATGCATTTCTCTGACGCAGCATGGACATTGAGGGTTTCGCACCTCAAGGTCTTGAAATCCTCCTTTTCCTTGGTCAAACTTCCCGATCTCTTCTGAGCTCTTCGAGAAGGGAATTGTACTCGGCCATTTCAGTAGAACAGGAAGCAGCTTTCTTAGCAGCCTCAGCAAGCTTGATTTTGTTCTTCCGTCCAACAGAATCACGATGAATGAGCTCGGCACCAACAGAGACCATTCCCCGACAAGACAGAGCAAAAGCCTGAAATCAAGCGTAGGCATGTAAATGTTGAAAACTGCAACGAAAAATCAAAGAGTAAGGAATTACCTTTATGATACAGGAAGAAATTTCAAAAAAGAGTTCCTGAGAAGATGAAGGTCTGATGCAACGAGCATGTTTTTCCAGATCACCGGTGAGAGCAGAATAAAGTTTATCGGTGGAAGATAGAATGCCCTTACTATTGAGGTCGATCAAAAAAGGAAGAATCCGAGCATCATGGGCTGGTGGACTCTCGAAAATCTCAAAAGAAATGTTTCTTATGTTGGACGGACCAGTAGCGAAAGTCATGTCTTCTCCTAAAGGAGAGTGGGACTGGACTTTGTCGAGCTCTTGAAGGGAGATGCCAGGTCCATCCTCCAATTCAGCAGAGTCTGATCCCTCGCGAATTCTAAAGGTTGGATCGGTCAGGGCGGTAGGCTAAGGTTGGAGGCCACTGAAATCGACCTCGGGTAGGGGAGGTGCTGGAGGAGCAGAAGTTTCGGGATCAACCGTAGGACCCATTTTTCTTTTTCTTTGAAGTTGACCGCTAGCACTGTCATTCTGTGAAGTATGAGTGGAGGAGGCATGCTCATCAGCTTTCCGTTTGGGTGTTTTCTTCGGAAACACCCACCTGGGCGGAGGAGGCTGATCACAACTCTGTGTGGCAGTCCTGACTCAGGTATAGACTAGACCTGAGGGTCATGGGCCACGTTATTACCCCCAGCAGAATCAGCTAAACCCTCTCTAAGAGGTACACCTCGACAGCGACTGCTGTTGAACCTAGATGGACGGGGGCCCATTTCCTCTGCAAGGAATAAGAGAAACAAAATGAGAAATTACAAGTGAAGAAGATATGGGGAGTTAGAAACAAGGTTAACCTGCTGAGAGTTCAGCCGCGAGTCCACAACTTCTCAAGTTTCGATTGGATAGAAGGTCGGGCTATATCGATCTCTGGCTCAAATGGTTGCACAGCCAGCTAAAACCGATCTGGTCTCCATAGTCAATTCAGGCGGAGGATCGATCAGCACTGCCGAGGAGATAAATTAATCAGTAAGAAGGAGAGCTCGAGTAAAGAATGTGTGTACCTACTAACCAAAATAGTAAGAGATCCACAAGCCAGGGCTTACCCAATCTACCGAACTCCATGGGCACCTCACAATAGGGAGCCTCTTTGCTGGTAGTCATAAGCCAATTCTCAAATACATAAAACCACCTTTGCTTCCAGTTTTGTATGGAAGTAGGTTCATTCACAATTGAGGAAAACTCTTTTCCATCACTGGTCCATTGACTAATTTAGTCCTACCAAGGAAGCAACTTAAATAAAATTGACCAGGGGCCTTAGACAACTTCTTAATGGTGTGGATAGAAAACATTTATTCAACAGACATAATACAAGTTCTATCTTCGCAGAATCGCCACAATAAGTACAAAAAGCCCATAAGGGTGCCCCATCAATTTGGTGTCAACTAATCAAGGGCTAGGTTGACCGCATAGAGGAAAAATTGGGCAAAAGGATGCAAGGGTAACCGAACCCCATATTCAAACATTTGAGGATAAGAACTAACACATCCTATTGGAGGTTGATCAATCGTTTCACCCACTGCAGGAATCCTCAATTCAACGTCACTTTGGATGAAGTAGTTATACCTAAGAATCCCTAACAACTCCTCGGGATAGTTGGAGTACGAATAATCGGAACAATCACCACTTCTTTCCGGCGATTCACTACATTTGCGACGGCGGGACTTTTTATTTTTAGCCGGAGAATCAACTAAGAGTAATGAAGAAGTTGTAGCCCTAGATTGATTACGAGTACTAACGTCGAAACATTTAATCCTAGCCATTTACGAAACTTAAAGATTTAGGACGAAAGTAAAACAAATGCAAGGTCAACCGAAACGCAAAGTGAAGGTAAAAGAAACGCCTAACCTTGCAAGATTGCGACAATAGAAGTCCTCAACAACAAGAATCTCATAACGATTCAAGCAAAGTTTRTATTGAGCCTTTTTAAATACTTGATGGGAGACGGTGTCAACTCGRAAAGGAAGGGAAAAATGAGTTCGGCTCTACATTTCGCAGTCTGACATTAAACGCTACTTTGAAAAAGTTCGAATGGATCGTTAGAATTTTCTCAAAGTAGGGGGCTATTGTTTAACCATAAAATCCTAAGGGAGACGTCATTCTATTTCGATCCATATAGCACGAGGTCGGAGAATAGCCGAACTAAACACGCTACTAAGCTGGGTGTCAAGATAAACAGTTTTCTCCTCTTTTCACGTCACGACAGCCAAATCGCTCTCCCACTCAACATGAAGTTTTCCTATTTTCATGGAAATAAAATCGTATAATTCAAAAAATGGAGTCAAGCTCCACAATGGTCATCTGACCACTACTCACCTATAAATATCACATGGATAAATGAAGACAGTATGCGAAAACTAATTATTATACTTTCTAATTAATTTATCTGGCACAGAGACTAACTAGATCGTTGGAGTGGTTACTTGTTTTTGCACGTTCAAATCCACGAGTGTTCTCAGGATTTTATTGTGATTACCGGTTATTTTTTGTAAGAACAATGCATAATCTAGACACTTCAATAACTACTCTGGTATGTTCTCAAATACACAGTTAAAATACAATTCTAATTTTCATATTTGAAATACTTATATTATTGTTTATAATTTTTATATGTAGTTCAATTTGAAAAAGTCATATACTAATGGGCAGAACTTGATAAGATACGAGATGAATGAGCCAGATTTGTTGCAAACTACACTTCATTTGGTAAAGGTAGTAAATTCAGTCTTATTACTTTAGCTTCTAATATGTAAAAACCTTGAACCATTTATACATTGGTTGTATTAATGAGCTAATTAACATTTTACTCATTTTGTTTATTTTAATTTTTTAATGAACAAATTATTGTGAGAGCTAATATTGGTTTATGAAAGTTGTGTGTTAATCTAATGAATATTCAATTGTTGTGATTGTTGAATTCTATTGGAGGTGGGTATTAAGATTTGTGGTGATTCCATTGGCAGTATCATTTGTGTGAAACTTATTATTGGATTGTATTGGTGCTGTGGTATGTTGGAGCTTAGAAAAGTACTAATATTGGATTACTCAATTGGATTGTTGAAAGTATTTATTATTCTACTATTTCTTTTATTGGTGTTTAAATATTATGTATACAATGTTGTGGATATTGCTGAATTATTTTAGAAGATACTTAACGTGTGTTGTAGTTGCTGAAGTCTATTTTTAAGGTATATTAGAATTTATGATGATTGAACTTCTGTTGGAGAGGTTTTATGTGTGTGATGCTTATAGGTATTAGATTCCATTGGTTTTGTGATGGTTGGATTGTATGTTGAAGCTTAGAAAAGTGTTAGTATTGGATGGCTAACTTGTTTATTGGATCAGACTGAAAATACTAATTATTCCTTTTTTTTTTTTTTGCTTTGAAATTATTTGACATAGCTTTTGTAGATATTYTGGTATGAAATGTACAAGATTTTATTAATATTATTGTTGTAAGTAAGTTTTTGTATAAAAATGTCAGGGGTGGATCCACATAGTACTGAGGGCACGTGACCCTCTTGATTGTACTTAAATATAATACATTAGATAGTTTAGCAAACAAAATATTGTTTGCTTTGATGATTTTCTTCATTCAAGTGCATCTTTATTATTATTAATTTTTATTTTTCTCTTTTAAGGCTTTTATTATTTTCTTTTTTTTTTCCATATTTCAGGCCTCTTTATTTTTTCTTTTCTTTTTTAGCATTATTTTTAGTGCATCTTTTTTTTTCTTTTTTAAACAATTTTTTAGTATGATAGGATTGAATCTCAAACCTATTTTTATTATAAAATATTGTTTTTAGAAATATGTATTTTTCATTTAAAATAAATAATTTGACTAATTAATTTTTTTAATAAATTTAAATTCATAATTCTAAATTTATATAAATGTCATCATTTTTATCTCTCCATTTAATAAAAAAATCCACAAAAGCTGACTTATTTAATAAAATCAAGTTTATCAAATTAAGTTTGATTAATACACAAAACTTACTATTAAATAACGCCAAAACTTATAAATTTGAGCTAAAAAAAGCAACTCTAATATCGTTTTTTTTTTCTAAATTCTATCCATTATTTCATATCAATTTTTTTTTCATTTACACACGAGAATATTTTTTTCAACAATTTTTTAAATTAAAATCTATCGAATGGTAAATTTTTCTACACAGGTGAAAATTACAACATTTTATAAAGTGAAAAAATTGATACACATTGCCAAGTTCAAGTTTAAAATTGATCTTTTTTTCATTACGTTTATATGCATTTGTGCCCCCATGAAGTAAAATCCTAGATCTGCCACTATTTACAACTGACATCATAGCTACTTGTCATCGTAAATATTCATTAATATCCAACGTAACCAATATCAGTTACGAAAAAACAATTTCGATTATTTCAGTGTCGGTTAACAATCGACATTGGTAGGATAAACAATATCAGCTGGGAACTGTAATATAACCGACATTAAAGGCTATGATGACACGCAATTCCATTTAAGTTGAAAATTGACATAGAAAACCTACCATGTCAGATAATTTTATGTCGATTGTGGACCGACATGTTGTAGTGACATTATTATTCAAGCTGTTATAATTTCCCGTCATGCCCATAAAAACACATATGAAATAGTTACGACTTACCAGGGATGAATTGTAAAACATTAACTTTTGGTTACATACTTAGTCATTCAATTTTGTAGGTTTAATGCAGCTTGAACTATTATCAGATACTTCTACATCTCTGCTTTGTTGTCTATAAAATCAACATTCCTAATTGATGGAGTCGACAATAGTATCATTAACATCATCTCTACAAAATGAACTATCCTAAAATTTCATCGACTCCCATTCCACTTTTTACTTCTAACCAAAGTTTCAAATGTCGACCAACATGTTGACATGTCGGAATATCGAGAGACTCAACATGTCAACGTGTCGGTATATTGGAAAAGTCGTTTTCCCCCTATATCGACGACACGTCAGCGACATCTCGATCAAGAGTTGTCGACATATCCAACTCCAAGTATTACTTATGTAAAAATTTTCGTACTTTATGGCCCAGACTTCAGAACGAGTCCATTTTAAATAGACCATGAGAAAAAGCTCAATTTGAATGTGTTGATTCATGACAATAAAGGAGGGAAATCCTTAGGAATGACTACGTACACAATACGTTATGAAAATGGCCAAAATTTCCATAAATTGCATATCATGACCATATTTGATTTTCCAAAATTTAGGAGAGGGGTAGAATTTCATATTTACCCCTCCCCACATTTCATGCCCATATTGCCCTTGCATTCTTTGTCCATTACCCTTCCACGTTTTTAGCTACCCACATCCAAGAAATCAGAGCATCAAGATCTCTACTTAATCAAACTACCAAATCTACATAATCCATAATCAAACTATCAAATCTACGTGATGAAACCGCCAAATATACCAATATCATTCAAACAATTTTAAAATATTATTAATTTGTGTCCAACATAATCTAATTTTTTACGAGCCTAAATAATTGGTTATTAAATTCTACTGCATTATCACCATTTTAAATATGTTATCTCTTAAATATTCTTACACAAGTTTCATCCCCATTTTTGTTACTTTTTTTAGGAATTAAAATCAATCAACGTGGGAATACTATGCAATCATTCGTAGCCGCTATTTTACATGATGGAAACTGGGAGGAGCAGGACAATTATCAAGGTTTCAGTATCGAACATGTTTCAATTTCATTCGATTCCACCCTACAACAACTCAGTGAATGCATCTCTAGAGATCTTCATTTTTCAGAAGAAAAAAAAAATTACATGACTTTCACTGTTCAGAAATGTTGAATCATTATGAGGCTATCACTAGACAGGGATGTGGTGTGGGCCATATCCTTTTTGCCGGATGTCATGTGCAACGACTATGCATAGTTATAGATACGAACCCCATATATAACACCATCTACGGGGGCAGTGGAAGTGCAAACGCCACTCATAATTTAGTTTACCTTAGGGGAAAGTAATTTATCTTCATGAACCCTATTGATTTTGATTGTGCTTCCTCTAATTTCACGTTAGAAGAATTATTTGTTGATAACCCTCCAAAAGAGCGTTATTTGTGGGTAAAAAAGCTCACGAAAATTAACTAAGAAAATGTTTTCCAACACACATCCTACACTGATATTGTACAAAAAAAACTGCATGAYTGTGTATCTTCTCTAAGTTATGTTGATAATGTTGAAAGTTAAGGAAAATTGCCTAATTTTGGGGTATCTTGTTGCAGCATTATTGATGCCACAACATTGGACTCAAAGAGGAGCAGAAAACAATAAAGCTGACAGTGACATGACTTTTCACTGGGAGTTACCATAATTCATAGAATCTCCTGGAAGTGAGATCTAGGGTGTAACACCCCGCGTTACTTAGGTTAGATTAACCTCAAGTCTCGAAGTTTTAGTCGAAATTTTTTTTTATTATTTAAATTGTTCCACCTTATTTTTATTTTGGGTTGTCGTGGTGTTGTTGTGAGCTTTATGTTTCTTTTAAAGAAATATTTGTTTTCAGTTTTGTCCTGGGTCGTCGGACTTGTTTATTTATCTCTGTTATTAGTGACGCTTAAGCTTAGTATTATCGGGAAACTAGAAAATTCTAATTTTTTTAACCCATGTGCCTTCTTTTAAAAAAATTTGTGTAAGTGGGCTTTTAGTTCAAAACCTAGAGGAAAAATAAAATAAGCCCTAGAAATTTCTTCTCCTCTCTTACACGTGAGCCACCAGTCCCCTCTCATCGTGTTTCTCCTTCTGCCTGTCACCAAGCAGCACCACGCCTCTACCTGACAACCGGCGACTTCCTTCCACCGTAGCGCATCCCCATCTCCGACAACAGCAGCAGTCGGCCGTGTTTCGATTTGTGGCGGCAGCGGGCGGCGTTCCTGCTGCATTTTGTAGCATTCAGAGGCGTCGTTTCAGCAGAACAATTCCTTAGTAGCAATGTTCGGTTTTTCGTAGAGGTCGGCGACTTCGGGTACGGATTCCCCTAGGCGCACAGCAGCCTCGTTGGCTGGTGTGTTTTCCATATTGTAGAAACACGTTTGGCACTTACCTATAACCATTTGAAGCCCGATTTACGCGACCCACTTCCATTCAAGCTTCATCTAAGTTACCCACACCTAAACGAAGTTGATTTTACGGTAACCGATTTCAAAGGTTGAATTTTCGTTTTGACTGCTGCCTTGTTGTCTTTTGTTTGCCTAGGTATTGAACAACGCAAGGTTATAACCGTAGCAGTGTGTAATTAGTACCAAGGGGAGGGTGTGTGTGTTAGTAGGTGCTTTTGACATGGTTTCTTATCGAACTATCTTATTTTTGTGCATCTCATGTATGTAAAAATTGTGGGTCATGGTTGAGGACTTGTAGATGCTATTTATGGGTTATGTTTTTTATGAAAGTTTGTTTTAAGAATAAATGAGGTGTATTTTTTTATATTAGGTGCTCGAAAAGAATTGTTATGTGATGTTGTGATATTCCTGAAGTGGCTTTTCATGTTATTATGTCCTGGAAAATTTGTTGTGATATGTTTGAACCCTCATGACGTAGTCCTCCATGATATAAAGTGTTGAAACTTATTTTTTACAATTATGTATGACACTCTCGTTGTGATCGTATATAGTAGAAAGTGTGGGAATAGTTGTATGTATTAGTTGGGCGTTCTTCTCATAGTTCCGAAGTGTAAGAGCATTTTGCATCACGAGAATCTTATCATTGTTTTGCATATGGTGTAGGAAATGCTAGGATCTTGTTGTTGCGACTTGTGACTGTAACTCATGTTATCTCTTGGCTTGGGTGATTGTGTTGGAGTATTTTTTTTTTTTTTTGTGGAAATGAGCTGAACAAGGTTAAAGTGTGTGTCATTGTGTTTTGTAATGCATTTACTGTCCCGTTGGATGACTTTAACATGGAAACATGTTGTGTGGGGATTGGAATAGAATTATAAGATTTAGCAGATGACCGTGACTCGAATGTGGGGTCTGTCGTGTAATGAGAGGTAGATATACGAGTAGACCAGCTTCAGGCAAGTGGTCGAGGATGTTACATCACTACTGGGTGTCGAGGCTCCAGGTACAAATGGTCAAGGGTCGATAGGCCAGTCTGGGTAGAGATGAGTGTCGAGACTCTAAGTACAAAAGGTCGAGGGTGGCGTGATGAGTCTTTGATGATGAGTATTGGGTCATGACGTGGTGGCGGTCAAGGACCAATATGCTAAGTAGTCGTCGAGGCCTTGGGTACAAAAGTTCGAGGGTCGATGCATAGTTCGAGACTTGGGAATAAGGGTCAAACTCGAACGCCAAGCTTCTATAGATGAGTGTTGAGGCCTTGGGTACAAAAGGTCAAGGGCCGATACGAATTGAACAGTTAGACTTGGAGGACTAAAAAACATGATGGGCTAGGATGAGCTTGGGTAAGCTAGAGGTCAACGGGCTTTGCGGTCGAAGTGCTGTGAGACTTTATGCTTGGAATGAGCGTATGTGTATTGTTTTCCACTTCTTTTCTTATTGATGATAATTACTTTTTGTAGTACTATGATGTTTATTGCGATGTAGAGCATGTTGTCTGTGTTTAGTTAGTGAGGGCTACTTACGGAGTATTTTATATACTCACCCCCCCTGCAATTATTGTTTTCATGTGCAGACCGAGTCCTTGGCCATGGTGATGACGAGAAAGAGGCTTGACTGAGGAAGTACCATTTAGGCTATGTTAATCTTACCTAGGATCGTTGATTTGTAGGTTGGTTGTTGTGGCGTAGGGACTCATTATTAGCAATGGATTAGTTATTGTTGTTTCTGACGCGTTATAGAATTTTGTTTCCTTTTCAGTTGAACCTATGTCGTCACTTCTTTGGATTTCCCATTTATCTTGGGTTTTTTGGTCAAATAGAAGTTTCTTGTCTTTTTGAATTTTTAGCCCGCTGAGGGTAGACTTTTTACGTATAAGGTTGAATGGAAGTATGAGTCTCCTTGTGGTTTATCTTTTACCTCTTGTCTTGTGCATTCCTTCTAGGAGGGGGGTTGAATTGGGAGTTTTTTAATGTTACCCCGAGAGTATCATTGAAATTTGGGGGTGTTACATAGGGGCCCACTTTATATGTTTGTTGCCCTAAAAATAAAGGGGTATAAATGCTCACATTTAAGGAAGCCTCCACACTCACTTTTAACAATCACTTCGCTCTCACTTCAAGAAACCTCCCAAGGCTGTTCGAAGAAGATAAGGAGCGAAGGAAGCCCACTAAAGCTTCGGGAACAAAGAGCAGGAGACTCGTGCAGAGCTAAACTCTTCAACTCTATCTCCCACCCTTGGTTCCATTTTTTATTGTGTCTCCTTTTGTTTATTTTATTTTTCCTCTTTATGGCCATGCATAGCTAAACCCCTATTATGAGGAGGAAGGTGCCGTGAACTCTTTTCTTGGGCTATAAACTGTGTGCTACTGGTGTTATTAATGATGAATATTAAGTTGAAGTTGTTTTTAATGTTTTATTTTAATATGCTTGATCAACATATTGGGATCGATATCTCGTCATTAACTCTTGGAAAATTGTAATAGGGAGTGGTTGGCCTCAACTCATGCTAGATCTACTTGAGTTAGAACGTGGGTACTTAGGAAAGGGCTCACCTAGCACGGTTATAAACTGAGCTATGAGCTAATATGTTGTTGCGTTTGTCTAAAAACCCTAATAATAGAAAATCTGGGAGGTCTGGGAAGATTCTATGTCTGTTTAACCAGTATATCAACATCGTTAATGCTATAACATTGTTTATATAAACCAAAAAAATGTCATATTAACTCTTCCCCCTTACTATTTTAAAACCTATAGTCAACATGTTATTTGCGCATCCTCATATAGTTGATTTAGTTTGGTTTGGTTCTAGCTCATTTCTATTCAGCAAATCAGTTGTGTTATATTAGGTTGATGTCCTTTAGTTTTCCTTGTTCAAAGTATTTTTGTTGATTAATTTTTGTGTTTCTTAAGTAATTATTAAAGTGTGTGGTTATCAATCCTTGTAGATACGATCCTTTTTTTATCACATGCTACAACGGTTGTGTATACTTGCACAAGGGACATAAATCGTTCAATGTCTATCTTTCAAAATAAAGAAGAATTGAAGAAGGCGCTTTATGAAATTGCATTAAAAGGAAATTTTCAGTTTAAAATCGTCAAATCCAACAAAAAATAGCTTGTTGTAAGGTGCATCGAAGAAACATGCAAGTGGTATAGTCGCTCCTCTCGATATGGCGACAATAAATTATGGATTGTTAGAAAATTCATACCAGAGCACACTTGTTCGATTGCTGCTGTTCGTAATCACCATAAGCAATCGACAGCAATAGTGATAAGTGAATGTGTGAAGAAAATGTTAAGCATGAACAATGGGAAACATTGTAGTCCACACGACATAATTGATTACGTTCAGAAGAAGCATGGAATCAATATTCGTTATGACAAGGTCGGGAGAGGAAGAGAGAACGTTGTAAATTCATTAAGGGGGTCACCAGAACAGTCGTACGCTCTCATCCCTTCTTTTCCAGGCAAGCTGATTTAGAAAAATCCAAGTACCATATGTGCCTCTACTTACTATGTCTTTAGCCCGTCTATACGCGTATTTACTCTATATATTTCTACAGCGACGTATACAGCCCACGAGGTTGATGGTGATGGGAGGTTTAAATTTTTCTTTTTAAGTCTGACAGCATCAATAGATGGATGGAAACACTGTCTTCCAGTATTTTCTATCGACGACACATCCTAAAAAATAAATTCTAGGACACTCTAATGGTTGCGTGTACTTTTGATGGGAATTCCCAAATCTACCCATTGAGTTTCGCCATTGTTGACTCGGAGAATGATTCTTCCTGGAAATGGTTTTTTCAGAATATGAAAGCAGCATTTGGAGAACCGGAAGATTTAGTTATAGTGTCTGATCGACACAATAGCATTGAAAAGGAAGTAAACAGTGTATATGATTCTCCACACTACGGTATCTGTGTATTTCATTTATTAAAAAACCTTAAACAATGGGATAAATATAAACCTATTGACCAATTATTTCATAAGTGTGCGAACTCATATACATCTGACAGTTTTGAATTTAATATTAGACAATTGGAACAGATAGTACCATCTATTAGAAGTGAGCTTCAAGAAATAGATAGACATCCTCGCTCCAAATATAAAGCACTCTGCTGATAGGCCACGAAAAAAGAGACTTGTTGCTCTTGTTGAAAAGAGATCGACAATAAAATGTGGTAGATATGGTCGGTCAAGACACAATCAGAGATGGTGTAAAAACGCATTATGACATTGATTTGTTCTTTTTTTTTTGTAAGCTTTACTGTATTTTTGATAATAACCGTGAGTTATTTTATTATTTGTTTGCCAGTCAACAATCACCAATTTGGAGGTGTTCATTACAAATAATTACCTTATATAAGTTTCATTCTGATAACATAGTATTAAACAGTTTATAAATAGTATAAGTACGTAGTTACCTCATTTCAAAGAAAGCATAAAGAAAGTTACAACAAGTTGTAACTTCCTGATCTTGGAAGTCAAAAATAGTAGCCAACAAAAAAAAAAACACAAGTATTTATTCATCAAAAGGTTACTGAAATACCAACTTTTGAAAGTAGAAAAAAACATAAAGAAAGTTACAACAAGTGGTAACTTCCTCATTCTGCAATAGTAGCAAAAAAAAAAGCATTATTGCAACGTGATCGCAACGCAGAGTGGCCAACGTCCTCTTTTAAGGATCTCTTAAAATAAAAGTTTTTTGAGTCGTCACCAACTATGTTGTGGGTGTGATTGGTCACCCAATTAGAATAAAATAAAGAAAATTGGTATGAGTAAACAAGATTGAGTTTATGAGGCATTTGTGTGTAGGGGAGGTGTTAGTACCTACAATACCCATAAAAACAATTGACAATATTTTATTTTTTATTATCAAATTTATTAAATTATTATAGGTCCACAAATATATTTAGTTTATTTTTAAATGTCCCATGTTGATTTATCAACATTTTAGAAATAAAACATGGGTTAATAATTATGGGTGACATAAATGTCATTAAAAATATGGAAAATTTATGTTTGAGAGAAATTTCATGTGTTTAAAGAATTTAAAAAATTCCAAATGGAGAACACTACTCAATCTCTCTTTTATTTTTTAGAAAACTTGTGAGTGGTTTTTGAAAAATTCATTTTTAAATTGTTTAATGAAAATTTGCTTTTAATAATTGAAATTCATTTTAAAAAGTAAATTTCATGTATTATGGAATTTATAGTAAGAACCCATAAAGAAAATACTGGTTTGCTCCGGAGAACTTTCATGTATTTGTGAATTTTAGAAAGATCCACAAAGAGAACACTACTAATTCTCAAATTTAATTTTTATTGTTGGTTAAGAAATTGGTTTTCGGAGTTTTATAAAATTAATTTTGGGGAGGAATTTCATTTATTTATGGCATTTAAAAAAAAACCACACTACTCAACCTTAAAATAAAATATTTCTTTTTTTCCCATTTGTGTTGAAATTTAGAAAACATTTAATTTTGAGAATTAGATTTTGTTGGGTTTAAGGGGTAGACAGAATTGAAAGACAAATATAATATTCAATAAAATCCTAAAAATTAACTTTAGGCGTCTGTTATATAAAAAAAAGAATGAAAATGGCAGTGAATAAGAATTCAAATGGATAAATATCTATCCATCTCCAAGTATTTAGATTTCAAATATCTCACACATATAGTTTTGAAAACGAAGATTAATTAAACATGCATTTAGACATGGAAAAATATCAAATAAAATAAATGGAGAAAAATAAAGAGAAAAAATGGAAATAATAATGCAGAGAAGATATGTTTAACCCAACAAATCACAACTCTCATGAAATTCCTCTTCCTAAAATAAAATGCTAAATTAATCTCTCGTATTCATAACACATACATTTGGCAAAATTTGAAAGAAATTGGAAAACATATGAGATTTCAAACGAATTTCAAACGATGAGTTTGACTGGATTTATGGATTAGGAGAGAAGTGTAATATCAATGCTGCAATTGGAGGAGACCAAAACCAAATTTTTGTTGAAAGTCAAACTAAGAGTTCAAAAAGTTATACTTATGATATCTTCCCTATATTTAGTGTGTAACTTAGTGTGTGTCACTTCTCCTTTATCTTCTTCTTCCAATGGATGTTGAGTTGAACCAGTGGGGGACTTGGCAGTGTACCAATTGGAGAGAATAAAAAAAGAAATTTTGTTAAAAGGAAATTTTGAGAGATGGAAAGATACACGGTAAAAATCTTTTTGTGTGTTTATTCATTCTATCCTCCCTGTACAAGAAAAATCAACCAATTTAAATAGGCCAATCAAACTTGGCCTTATACGTATGAGGAAAAGGTTGTTGTGTTATGTGAAATGGGGAGAGTGAGGAGAGAGAAAGACATAATATGGGAGTGAGAGAAAGTTATTAAGAGTATATATATATATATATATATATATATATATTTAAATCTATTTTCTATTTTCATCTCTAAATCCATAATTTCAATTTCAATTTAATATTATTTTAGTTTCTGTTATTTTTATACTTTTTGTATTTTTAATAACAAATAACAAATTTCACAACAAATATCAAATAAAATTAAAATGACCAGGACGAAATGCAGTATCTACAAGAATAAACAAAGTCTGTCCATACATAGTCTAGCTAAAATAGTAGACAAACAAAATCTGTCAAAAAAAACAATAAACATAATTAAAGTTCCGACATATTATAAAGGGAGCGACAATCTAAACTACACGGTGTTTAGCAATCTAATCTTAACAATAATTTATTGTTTATTTTTGCAATCTAATCTTAACAATAAAATCGCAAGTCTCCCCCAAGCGACCATATCTACACGGTGTCCTACAAAATCAGTTGTCTCAAACAAAATCCCCTCAAAATAGGTTGTTAAGATTATTTGAAGGAACTTACACTTAAACGGTCTATTATTTAAACTTTATTTATTTAAAGGAACATTCCGTAGAGATCTGTYCGAATACAAGCGCAAATATATTATCGAAGTAATTTTGGGGGAAGAATTGAAGATATGCTGTCGAAAAAATTTGGAAGAAGAAATGGAACTCTCGATAGTGGAGTACATATCGTTGTAGGCAGCCATTCCAATAAAGATTGAGGTCTGGAGGCGAAGCTTTCGATTTACGCTTGTAGGCAGACGCGATATGCAAGTTCCGAAGGCTTGCAGCGAAAAAGATGGTAAAAGAGACTACATTAATGGAGTTAGGGCATACGAAAAATAGGGTAAAAGAAAATGAAAGTGGGAAGAATGAGTCCCCCAATCGAACCTGACATGGTATTAATTTTCATCTACCCATCCATATTTTTAAAAACACTAATTTCAAATTTACAATATTTCTTTTTATTCATTTTTCACTTTTCTAAATTAATTTATATTTTTGTTAGTCTATTTTAAATTTTGATTCAATCTTAATATTTTTTTATTTTAAAGCATGCATCTAATAGATTTTATCTTACAAATTTTGAAATTTCTAATTTTGATTCCCTATCTCRTTTCCTAAAATTAAGGTGCACCAAAAATTTGTTTCAAAGCTATTTTTACCAGAAATTTGTAGGGGTAATGTCAGGATAATTTTACCTATTTTGATGGAAGGATATATTTGTCCTCTTAAAATTTTATAGTTTAACTCTAAATAGTCATTTTCACGATATCGCATTCTTTTGGCAATTGTTTAAATCATTATTTAATATAATCACTCTAGTTGTCCCAATAAAGAAAGACATTTATGGTCAACCTCATACATTCTTTCCACCAACTCAATCAATGTGGACAATCTCAAATTTCTAAATTCTAACATATATCTTCCTATTTTCTCACCATTTTAACACCCCTCCACATCCTCCCCTCTAAATTATCAAATACATTATCTCACACATCTAACATCACACTAATTATTATAATATACAAATTATATATTTTTAATTCTTTTCATTTTTATTTTATTTTAAACATCTATTTTTTTTATATGTCATGAAATCTAATGAGGGAATTAAATGTCGACCGACACATCGACATATTAAGAGGGTCGACATCTACATCTTTTTCCCTTGTCATTGACATGTCAACCTATCAACTAAAATGTGTTTTTTTTTAATAATTACAAAAGATATGCCCATCAGCGGTGTCGAAATATATTTCAGATATTTCGGTTAAATAATTTGAAAATATGTGCCCAATTTAATTAAGTGAGATAATCTAGGAATTGATTTTTTTTCCCTTTTTTACTTAGATTTGTTTTCACTCTAACCAGTTAATTATGTAGACCTTTACCTTTATTTTTCATTTTTTTATTTTACTTATTACTTTGTTTTTCTGCTCCTTTCAAATAATTTTATATGTTTATTCATTTTTTCTTGAATGCAAAAAAATATTTGAATCTTTTCATCTTTTATAGAAAACATTAGGGAGGGGCAAACCTCCGAGTGGAAATAATTGAATCTAACAACAAAGAATCAAATCTTATCTAAAACAAATTAAGGAGGTTTGTCCATTAAAATTGGGATTTTCTTCCTAAGAATACGTATGTATACTTGAATTAAAAGAAAATATCATTTTTTGGTATTAATTAGGTTATATCACCACCATTTGTATATAATATTTCTCTTTTCAAAATTTTCTATAATTATTTCATCATTTATATCTATTTATATTTCACATTTCTTGTTCAATTATTTAATTAAAGATTATATTAGATTAGAATTTATCAATGATTTTTTTTTTTACGTTATCATCCCAATGACATTTTCAGAAGTACATTACTTATATATATCTAGATATGATGGTCAAAATTGATTAATTGTGGGCTAATTAAGCTAAACTTAAAGTTCTATTTACTAATTGAAAAAATTTGCATCACATCCACAATTTTTGTGATTTTTTTCTAAAATATCTGTTGACATCAACATATCCGTAAATTGGGACTTCCACATTTYCATCGACATCAACATTTCGGACCTGGCTTCTAACAACTCTACTTGGTCATTTTCAAGCTCAACCACTTTTGGTATGTCCACTACTACAAATCCAGGCTTCAATGACACTTAAAAACTATCATTAACGTAATTTGTGACAGTAATATTATTGTTATGGATTATGGCATCAAGGAAAAAAGAACGTGACAATTATTGAAAAGTGCATCATTAATACAATTACTACATCCCTTATAAGTTGTCATGAATCGATCATCAACCACAGTTTAAAAATGTCATAGATTACTCATTTGATCATCAACCTCACAAGAGCTCGCCCTTGCGCATGCCATCGCTCAATTATTTATCTCCGCGCGCAYCAACACCTCGCACATGCATGCATGCAGCCAGCATGCTCGCTCCAATTGCTCGCCCGCATGCTTCCTTAGCCGCGCRCACCCTCTAGCCGCCCTCACCCACGCATTGCAAAACTCGCAAGCGCTCCCTACCGCCGCCAGTGTCACAACCATACTAGTAGAGAGTAGGTTGTAATGCTCACATAGTGGACAGGTGTTGGCGACATGCATATGTTGTCCATCAGGCCATGTTGAGGGCTGAGAGGGAAGTGTCGTGATGCGACCAAAGAGGATGGTGCATCACCTAACACACCCCATGGATGTGCACAAGAATGCCTAGAGAAGGCATATGCCAAATGCAAGGCGAAGGTGATGTAAGTGGTGTCGGTAACAAGCTCTACGAGGGCCATGATCCTAGAAGTCAACATTCCATCGGGAGTTTGGAAGAGCAGCTTTAGAGTTAGATGCATATAAGTGAGATATGCAAGCACACCAAGTTTCGTGTCAATCGGAGTTCAGACGGCGCTCTACGTAGTGACTCCTCGCCACTTTGCACGTACACGTCTGCCAGACAAAAAATGCCTTAGAATGTACCTTAGAGGGAGGCATAGTGTCAGCTCTCCACCATCCCTGGGCCATGTGGCCTGAGTGAGCTATCCCATGGCACATGTGTGTGCCATGGGGTAGGCGAGCGTTGCAAGACCAAAGTCTTGGGCGTCTTCCTTGGAGAATGAGAATCTCAAAGATAGTGTAGGACCGGCACGGGTGTGCCGGCATTGCGCCTAGACCTTTGGGCTGGAGGTTGCACATAGGGGTCGTTATGCGGTACAGTATGCTCGAACGACATGGCACGGGCGCAAGAGTCGTCGTGCCTCCAAAATGTTCGGATGGCTAGATATCCGAAAGGTCCCAATCATAAATACAAGTCCATGGATCAGTTCTCGGTATGCATGCCTAAGTAAGTAGCGAAGTCCGATGACATCCCGATGCTCGGGGTGGCATCCTACAGTATCGGTGGGCACCCGGTAAGTGAGAAAAAGCTAGTCTTGGCCTGATAAGCGGCAAAACTCATCCCAGTTGCCAAGTTTAGTCATTCCTTGTCCAGATTTCGACAGGAATCATCCCAGCAGTATCTGGTAAGGCCGTTTAGCCCGTTATTCACTAGTTTCTCGACAGGAATGGTCTTAGAGGCATCCGATGGCCCGATAAGCTAGTTTTGACATAGTAAACGGTAGGAATCTTTCAGTTGCACCCGGTTGGTGTTTTAAGCTCATTCTGACCCCGTTAAAAGTCAGAACTCATCCCAATGAGGTCTTGGCTCATCGTAGGAGTGGGACGACCGAGTGGCCGAGAACCAAGATGGTTGGAAAAGTGATTTGAAGCTCAGTTGAGGAAGAAAAAACCTCGTCTAAGGTCCGACAGAGCCACAAAGGGCGCAAAAAGTGAATACGGGCTAGAGTTCTCCGTAAGGCTGGCCATGGTCGAGCTTAGATCATGGCACCGCACGGTTGAAAAATGTACGACCGTGACAATTGGTATAAGAGCCATTCTTTTTGCGTTTAGTCGGACAGTTTGTCAAAGCCAAGTTCAGATTAAAGACTCTGCAAGTGTGTCGAGAGAGGCAGTTTGGTAGGGCAGTTGCATCAGTCAGTA
This sequence comes from Momordica charantia, assembly GCF_001995035.1. The sequence goes on from NW_019104542.1 coordinate 754,079, forward strand.
TCAGAGGCAGAGAAAAGGGTTGAACTAGACTTCTTGAGACTCAATGATGTCAAGAGCAGACATTCGATTGGGGAAAGTCCATCCTATCAGAAAGTGAGAACCAAGCTTAATTGCCAAGGGCTTGGGTGTACTTTTGAACAAGTAAAGAAACCAAAGGCGAACCAGGTAGGGTGTCTTCGAAAGAGCCAGTACCATCAGAGGGATAGTGTCAATGGCTGCAAGCAGACAAGCCGGGGGTCAATGTGACATGAGCCGGTCAAATGGAAAAGATGTATCAAGTAAGTCCACCGATGGTGGACAGTGTGGCTAATCAGAGAGCTAGTTCGAGAAAAGGAAGCGACCCGAGATAATGGCTTGCTTTCCCCAAGTTGTGCTCGAGACGTGAGCACGCGTGTCCCTTAAGTTGAAACACTCTAGAGTAATACGGGCTCGCAGGTACACTCAAGAGAATGGGCCAGGTTGCATGACGAGTTTAGAGTAGACGACTTTGCAGAGAAGTTCAGAGGCCAATGTTTGCTCAAGAAGGAGTGTCAGCCTAGTGCGATTGTGTTCGCCGGAAGCTGCAAGCAGAGAAGAGTCGTGCAACGTATTCGCCACAGGAAGGTGGCGTGAAGGCAGCCGTATGGGTTGTTCGTGGAAGCTGCAAGCAGAGGACAGTCGTGCAGCGTTTTA
>NW_019104542.1:756422-772797 GCF_001995035.1 Momordica charantia
TCGTCGTGCCTCTATTATGTCCGGATGGATGGATGTCCGAAAGGTCCCAATTATAAATACAAGTCCATGGGTCGGTTCTCGGTATGCGTGTCCAAGTGATCAGCGAAGTCTGATGACATCCCGATGCTCGGAGTGGCATCCTACAGTATCGGTAGGCACCCGGTAAGTGAGAAAAATCTAGTCTTGGCCTGATAAGCGGCAAGACTCATCCCGGTTGCCAAGTTTAGTCATTCCTTGTCTGGATCTCGGTAGGAATCATCCTGGCAGTACCCCAAAAGGCCGTTTAGCCAGTTATTGACTAGTTTCTCGGCAAGAATGGTCTTAAAGGCGTTCGATGGGCCCGATAAGCTAGTTTTGACATAGTTAAGCGATAGGAATCTCCCGATTGTACCCGGCTGGAATTTTAAGCTCATTCTGACCCCATTAAAGGTCAGAACTCATCCCGGTAAGGTCCTGGATCATTAGGAGCGGGACGGCCAAGTGGCCGAGAACCAAGATGGTTGGAAACGTGAAGTGAAGCTCGGTCGAGGAAGAAAGAACCTCGCCTAAGGTTCGAGGAATCCACAAAGGGCACAAAAAGTGAATTTGGGCTAAAGTTCCCCGTAAGGCTGGCCATGGTCGAACTAGATCATGGCGCCGCGCGATTGAAAAATGTATAATCGTGACACCGCACGCCCCATACCCTGCCGCCAATACCCTCACGTCATGCCACCCACCTACGCTAGTCGTGCCCTCGCATCCCCCAACGCACACGCACGCCACCTACCCCTGCACGTGCCACATACCCCATGGGCGCCCCGCAAGCTTGATGCCGCCACCCTCTTGGTGCCAACCTTAGTTCCTTGCCGCCCAAACTTGGAACAATTTAGGAATATATTTTCCTAATTTATTCTAAGAGCAATTGAAGAATGATTTTGATTTTGATTTTATTTCTTTTTAATGTTAGGCATGTTTTTCAATCTTTAAAAAATCATCCATTTTAATTTTAATTTTTAATTTTGTTATTTTCCTTGTAAAGGTCATGGGCCTTTGCTTATAAATAGATGTGTTCCCCTTCATTGTAAAGTAGCTTTGGAACCAATAAATACTGGTTGAGTGTTTTCACTCATATTGCCTTGTGTAAACCCCTTCCCCCCAAATACTGAATCCCTTTGTGTGGTAGAACTTAGGTTTCCGTAGTTGACCCCTCAAAGCATGCTTGTTTTAATGGTCACCAAACTCGTGAAGTGTTTCCGACCTCGAGCATAGTGAGTATTCTGTCTACTCAAGGTAACGATTGCAAAGGTAATCCATCTAACCCTTAGCCTTTCGGGTTGAACTACTTATACGATTGGATTCAAGTGGCTTGTGACTCGAGTAGTCTAATACGCTTGGATTGTCGCGTATCATTTGGTATCAAAGCTTAATCTCTAGATCGTGATATATGTTATTTTCTTGCTTTTGAATTCCAGTCTTGTTCTTGTTCTTCCGCGTGCTACCCTTAATCTATCATTCTTGCATTAAAAGTTTTTTATTTCAAAAATCACTTTAAAGTGTATAATTTTTTTTTTTGTTCAGCACCTCAAAAGCTTTCTAACAAACCAAGTTTCACTTTAACTAGAGTCTCATAGCCAAAATTATCAATTTTTTTTTTTAAAACCCATAATTTTGAGAGAAAATTATCAAAAAAATTTTACGCCTCAACATCAGCTAGATGTTTTAAATCCCCTTCTATGTTTAATCTTTTTTCTTTATGTAATCTAATTTCTCTTGCCGCATGCTTAGACGTATATAATCTTTGCAATTGAAGCTTCAATGGGAAATGTCTTATAATTTTGTGTGGAATATTTGTTACTTTACCGTTGTTTTTTTTTTGCAACGAGGTTTTTTGAATTATGGACAGACACATTAACTTGCTCATTCTCTTTCCAAAATAATATACAATCATTCTTGCAATCATGTATTTTTTTCATATCCTAAGTAACATTTTCTTTGCACCATAATAAGATTATGGGATTTTACAATCATTAGAAAGAGCTTCTTTAAGTAATTGCAACAACATATCAAATGACTTATTAATCCATAGATTAAGTACATTGATATGCATTAACTTAACCATGAATGTTAGTACCGAAAATTTCATACATCCAGGGTATAATTCTTGGTAAGGTTCATTAAACATTGAGTGAAACTTGGTATTTTGAGTTTGCCTATTGTCGCTTGATTCACCCTAATAGACTACTCTTCCCCATTAAATTCAATGTATCTCTCACTTATCAAATCATTTAACATTTCACTAATTCCTTATTCCTGCTCTTTGTTTTGGTCCACATTTGTATGTATCCTCCTAGAAGGCAACTCTTGAGTTTCCCCATGGAAAGTCCATATCCTATAATAAGGAGACATTTCATATGAGTACAAATGACCTTCGACATCACATAGTCGTTTCCATTCTAAATTTTGACATTTCCTACCTTGGCAACATATAAACCCTTGCTTATTGAGATGTTTCTTCGATAATTGGACGAATGACCTAATTCTTTTTGTATATTCTTTGCTTAACCTATCCGAATCTTTTATCCAACTTTTATCCATAATGTTTCCTATTCAAAAGTAATAATACAATTAATTATTAGCATAATTAAACAAGTGAAAATTTTTAAAGCCATTTTCTATCAAATAAAAATATATTAAAAGAACAAGAATAATTTCAAATATATTTTAGAGCAAATTTCATTATTTAAACTCTAAAAAAAACTTAAAAAAAAACAATCTTAAAACAAACTCTAAGTAAACAAATGACTCTAAAATAACTTAACACAACTATCTTAAACCTAATTCCAAGCAAATTATAAGTAAAATTAAAAGTGAATATCAAGTATATTTTAAACAAATTGTATTATTGAACACTACACAAAAATATAATAATATTGTAAACTAATTATAAGCAACAAAAATAATTCCAAACAAATTCTAAAGCAAATTTCATTATTTAAACTCTAAAAAAAAAACTTAAACAGAACAATATTAAAACAAACTCTAAGCAAACCAATTCCATTAATAATTGAACTCTAAAATAATTTAAGAAGAACAATCTTAAACCTAATTCCGAGCAAATTACAAGCAAAATTTAAAGTGAATATCAAGCATATTTTAAACAAATTTTATTATTGAATACTACACAAAAGATACTAATATTTTTAACCAATTCAAACCATTGACCTACTTCAAATAAAATAAAAAAGATAAAAAAATTGTACCAAATAGGAATCCTTCAATGCACAAGAACAATCAAATAAATAACTCCGACGAAAGAAAACCCCAAAATCATGAATAAATCTACCCAAAAAATAGATCATATAAATATAAATCAGGTAAATTAAAGTTTAAAAATCAAATAAACTTACCTAGAAATTAAACTCGACCAACACCCGACATATAGCAAAGAGAAAGGTGGTAATTTCGGTTGGAGGGGGGGTAGCGAAAGAAAACTAAAACTACAAAAAAAAGGATGCATATAAGCATAAATGAAGTAAACTAACTTTTTAAAAGCAAATAAACTTACTTGGAACTCAAATCCGACCAACTTCCGGCGAAATGGCGAAGAAAACGACGACAATAGAGTGGCAGCGGCGAAGAAATTTGAGAGGCGAAGGAATGATGAAGGAATCAAAATGGGAGAGACATAATGGGAGAGGGGATTCTCGGGGGGTTTAAAGGGGCTCGACAAACCATGAGAAATTGGGATTTATGACCCTTAAATAATTCAAATTGGAGTTAGGACCCTTTTTGCAAAAAACTTAGTTTGTGACCCTACCCACCCTTATTTATGACCCCTTCAAAAAAATTTAAAGTGAAATTAATGTATTACCCTCAAGTTTCAAATTCCACATCCTTCCCTCCCTATTCGGCCTCTCATCTCCCTCCATTCCCAAACGTAAAACCCTAAACCCATATTCTCATACCTTTCGTCCCCCTCCATTCTCAACCTATTATCAGACGTTCGCATCCACAGTCCACGTTGTTTTTTACTTATTTATTATTTTAAATATAAAAAAAATTCTTAAACAGAATCTAAACCAAACCAATTTTATTTTCTTATTAATAAAATCAAAACATTTAAATAAATCTAACCTTTTTTAGTTTAAATTAATTTAAACTTTATCTTAAAACTAATAATAAAGTAAAATGATCTTATTTTTAACCAAAACCATTAAAATCAAACTTAATTAAATAATAATAATAACAAAAAATTATAAAATATAAAATAAAATAAGCCGGACTAAATACGGTGTCTACAGACTCTTTACAGATGTCTCTAGAACAACGACTAATCTATGGGATGACGTCAAGACAGCTGCCTCTTCTTGGTCCACAAAATCATCTTTCTTTTGTAATTACGATATTTCCACCATCTCTTTGAACTGGAGCGAGTTTATTTAGTCTCCTCCTCTGATATGTTTCTCACATACTTTTTTATTGAATGGTGTGTCATTTTTTCAAAAAAAAAAAAGAAAAAAAAAACTCAACTTCCGAAAAACTTATCCAAAAGTCAGAAACGTACCATTCAAATTTCTCAAGTTTTGGAGCACAAATAGTAGCGAGCTCAACATCATTGTCAACAAAGACCAAAGATTTCCAAATTTGGACAGCCCGAGAACATCTTCATTCCTTCCCCATATTTAGCATTAGTCAGTTGCAATCTCATGCACATTCAATCTCTACAATTTTCAACGACTGCAACATCAAGGATCCCCAGTGGTCTTCACTTAACTGGAGTTCTTTTATCTAAGCCTCCTCCTTTTGTGTATATTCCTCACATACGTAATGAAGTGATATTTTTCAAAAACAAAAAAAAATCTCGAGTCGTCCACAAACAAACCACATGACATTTTCAGCACCACGAGCGATGAATATGCCAATAAACAATGTTTCGAGAATTGAAGGGGTTTTGCCATTTAAATATTGCTGATATTGCCATTTAAGTTTTAGAATTGTAAGTTTATAATTTTTTTAAAGGTTTAATTTTTACTGTTTGGAGTTCAGAGGTCTAACTTTTTTCATTTACAAAAATTTGAAAATTTTTTTAAAGGTTTAATTGAAAATTTAAAGGTGAAATTGTAACAACTACGATACTCAAGGAGTGGTTTGTGCAATTTACCCAAAAAGTAATTCGTCCTCAAGTTTGAGTGCATGGTCAAAACTATGTTAACATCTCAACACCCAAGTTTCAAATGTCAATCTCGATTGAAATATCGAGGTCTCAATTGAAAATATCATGATTAAAATATTTATAAAATGTCGATATCAATAGATTTCTTTAAAAAAATTATATAAATATTTAAAATAATAAATAAGTTAAAATTTATTATGTATAATAGTGGGTGGCAAGAAACCAATTTTGGCACCAGGGGCACCCATGATGGCTTGCGGAATCAAAGCGGCGCGCACATGGGGGCGAGCTTGCAACATTGTGGGTGCGCACTGGGCAGACGCTGGTAGGGGCAGGTGGCGTAAAGGCAGACGATGTGCGCATTGGCAGGGGCACTAGCCTCTTGCGAGTTAGCATAGCAGGGGCGTGCGGGCGCTAGCGAGGTAAAGGTGCGCGTGGGTGCTAGCGGTGGGGGGCGGGGATGGTGTGCGCTGGGTGACGGGTCTACTGGCAGGGGCATGTGGGAGTGCATGGATGCGAGCAAGGTAGGGGCGCGCGCGGGCACTAGCACGATGGGGGCACGCGTTATGGCGCTAGATGAAGCAGCGAGCGAGAGCACTGGCAATGTAGGCGCTTAGCGAGGTGAGGCTTGCAAGCGGGCACGCAGGCGTGTGTGGATGTGCGACACGAGGCACGCATGTGTGCAAGTGGATGAGGCGCACGGTTGAGGTAGCATGCGTGTATGGGGCATTGGCGTACGCAAAGATAAACAATGGAACGAAGGCGTGCACGCGGAGGGCGAGCTTTTGTGCGATCAACGCGGTGGTGAGGCCATATGCATGCGTGCTTGGGACCTTGACCATGCGATGGTGTTATCCTCATGTCATGACTTGGTTCAAAGAATTTGTTGACAAATATGATTGTATCATTGCACCAGGCACAATCTAGGCAATTCTCTAGCATGTTTGAAATCAAATCATTTTGGCTAACGAATTCCAGATAGAGGTTGATAATAAATTAGTGCATAATTAAAGGAAAGAAAATGTATGAAAACATAAAAGAAGTAATTTCCATTGAATTTAAACAAATCATAATGACGTACAAGGAGTTCTAGCTTCAGCTTCTTCTCCTTCAAGCGTAAAGGGAGTGTAAACTCGCTTAAGAACTTTAAAAGAATATAGTAGATGAAGAATGAAAGTAAGAACTTGAATTAAAAGAGAAACAACAAGTAGAACTTTGAAAATACAAAGAAAACATAACTCCTGCGAACTCCAAAGCTGGAACATGAAAACTAAAGCTATATGGGACTAAATTTGAGATGGAAAAGAGATGATGAAGTGCTTAGGGAGAAGCTCCCTTGTATAGGCGTTCAAAGAGGTTGAACTTCCCACCATTTTAGAAGGAAATGTGTTAAGATTCTCCTAACAACCTCTCCTTGACTTGGACTCACGATTTTGCTTCATTTAAACACATTTGAAATGATTCCCTTGTCCTTCATTAAGTGAAACGCACGTTTTAAAAGATTGACCATGCCAAGTTGTGCTAGGCGCAATCCCTGCAAAACAGAAAACTGTGATTTTCTTCCAAATTTCACCACATGTTTCTAAAGTACCATATATTGCAAATTATCCAGAAATGTTCTATGCATGTTCTAGTTTAAGAATATGTAAGCCTTTTCAGCTAATAATGATGGAAAAGAGTTCGTTTTATGGTCAAACAGGCCTATCGAGTCATATTTCTACAGTAAAAAGTCAACCTTAACAAACATTCTATTCCATCTCTTCTAACCTTTCGCATCCACCATTGCCAACATCATCGTCGTCTCGGATCTCAGAGGAAGCGAGGTTAGTGGGCCATCATCGTCATCTTGAATTTCGTCTTGGATTTTGTTACTTGTTGTTAGGTTTTCATTTTCGACACTATCTGAAGCAGCCATTTAGTTTTACCTTAGATTTCAGGTTTCCAAATATTGAAAATCGAATCATTATCCGGATTCAATCCCAATATATATTGTATCCAAGATAGTTGCTTTGTTCCGAGATCACTATATTCTTCTGCCTTTCATCTCTGGCCTTGTCCTGGTCTGTGTCGAACCATTATGAAAGGCAGAAGAACAAATTTCCTCCTATCTTTCATCCTAGCCCCTATCCCGGTCGGCTCAGACCGAGATGAAGGGCAGAAGGTTAGCATACCCTTCTGCCAATCATCTCAGTCTGTATTTCGGTCTGTCTCGGATCAAGATGCTTGGCAAAAGGTCATTAGGACACCCACAAAACCTTTTTTTATTTTATTTGCTTAATTGGTAGTTTTTATTTAATTTTCTTATTTTAACTTTGTCTAGGAGATACGATAGATTTGAGACTTAAGCTATACTGCAATGACTGGTTTCTAGCCACATTAACAAACTTTGCCCATATAGATAAAACCACTTCTAGGCTTAAAGCTAGGTTAACCCCAACCCAATTAGACATGTTTAAGCAAACATGTTTTGGTCCTATTTTGGGCATGGATGTTGTATTTAACAGTCCATTGATCAGTCACCTGTTGTTGAGAGAGGTTGAGTAGCCTAGGAAGGATGTCATTCGAAAATAGTACTTGGGTTCATGATTTTTAATGTTTCACCATAAGTTGGTAGTAAACCGTATGATGATGTCGGATCTCTTCTAATAAGTCGTAGTGCTTCTTCACTAGACCACCATGCTTTATCATAATTTAAATTGACACCATACTCCTTCCTCATGTCTTGTATAATGTCATTCGGTCTATACATGTAGGAGACGTCTCTGAACATCGCTTGGACAAGATGTCCGACCACCCAACTCTTGGCTTGCCTATGATCCTATTTCAAAACTCCACCATTGCACCTATGGATGGCACAATATTTTTTAATCTAGAACAGATTGCATTCTCTCAGCTTTGTAGCTCGAAGTCTCAACGTGCAACTAGTATCAATGCACCGCATTATTTATAGTTCCGGCATCAACTTTTTTACTTTAAACTGAAAATTCCTCCACATTGCAACTAAATGCATTTTCAAAATCAACTCTTTCTTCGTATCAAATACTTCACCTTCCTTAACATCATTTGTCCTAGAAGACTGTACCATAAGTTGCAATTTCTCATTGTTAGGCTGTCTGGTAAGACCATTACGTATCATTTTTCGGACCACTTCTATTTACTTGTTTTACATCGGGATCTTCATCATTGTCATCATTCCCATACTCTACTTCAGAGTCTCCTTCTTTTGACTCTCCCAACGGGTCATATGATTCATCACTTCCATCCTCGTTATCATTCCACACTCCCGACGCATCCCAATCACATACCCTGTCATCTCCCATATTACATGGAACAGCATCTGAATCCAATAGTGTCAAACCCACTATATCATGACCTATATGCATGTAGGAAGGATGTGGCTATTGAAAAGAAGAGGGGTTCGATGATGAAGAAGGAAATGGGGGTATAGGATATGTGGATCTCTGGAATGGAAGAATACAAGTTGTGGGCAAAGTAATGGAGGACACGTGTTGGCCTAATAATATGGGAAATAAGGCATGCTTGTTTCATTCTTATGTACCTGTTTTGGCACGGTAGATATGTATACAGACAATTCAGATACATTGTCACCACTAAAAAAAACTCAGGTCATTGTCATTAGTTATCTCCATTATACAAACTTYAGTTTTAAAATGATATACACATCTAATTATAATGTCAAACTGTAGGGGGTTTATATTACTCAATCTATACACATGACCTAGAAATTCATCGTACGTGGTTGTAGTATCCACTTTCAATCCTCTCGTACGACCACCGACATAATCTTTTTCACTATCGTTCCATTCTTCATAAAATAGTATGAAAACACGAGGCATCCTACAAATAAAATAAAACTAGGTGAGATAAGAAAATCGATCGTTAAAAAAAAGCATTTACAAAATAATTAAAAAGGGAAAAAAATTGTCATCCCGGATTGTCTCAGACCAATATGTTCTAGACTAATCTTGGTACGGGATTACTTCAGGACATGTCTCAGACCAATCCTGGTTCGAGAATAGTCCGGGATGTTTCCCGGTTCATGTCCTGAACCTTGATGCACTAGGATTGAATGTTTATTCAATTCTGGTGTAATTTAACTTCAACCCCAGACCAGGTATTGGTTTGGGACAACGATCTAAACTACATTTTTTTTTATTCAAGAAGCTCATTCCAGCAAAATATATGAATGAGGAAATATTTCAAATAATTTTGTATGTGTAACATACCTAACTTTTCAAACGTGAAAATGTGGGGACAATGATTTTGGATAGTGTGGGAACAATGATCAAACATGTGGACAACAATGTTTCTTTGAGAGGATTTTAAAAACGTAAACTATGTTTCTTTGTTTTCAAATCCAAAGTATATATAAAACATGAGTTTAGAGTTTGGTGGAATAGTAGTATGTATTGTAGTACCAAATGTTGTAGGGTCAGGTAGTTGCCCTGTGATATTAGTTGAAGATCCGTGTAAGCTGGTCTAGACACTCACGGATATTAAAAAAAATGCTCGACGACGAAAACCATTTTCGTCGCTTGGTGGCAAAACGACATCGTTTTTTATTCCAAAACAATTTGGAATGGGTGCAATGCGACAAAAATATGTTTCGTTGCTAGGCACCAAAACGCTATTGTTTTGTTTACACAATAAGGGCGCGGGCAACCATGCAAAGCAATGAAAAGCATCTTGTCACTTTCTAAGTGAGACATTATTTTTCCGTCGCAAAGTGARTGACGAAATCCCATTGTCGTTGCTCGAGAAGGGCGATGCATCACTTTTTCGTCGCAAGTGTTTTTTGTCGCTTTTGTAGCAACGTTTTTTGTTTTCGTCTCTAAAATTCATCGTTGAACAACAATTTTCTTGTAGTGATAGTTTATCTACATCTAAGAATGATTTAACATCTTCAAAGAGTCAAATGAGTAGATCTACTTTTGCTATTACAAGTGATAATGTTGCAAATTCTTTTTACTATCAAAGTACTGATCTGAAAGATGAAGAAGATGATATGAATGTGGAAACAGAAGTGGATATTTAATTATTGGAGCGTCGTACGAAACTGAATGATGATTTTGACACCTTAGATTGGTGGAAAGTTAACTGTTCTAGGTACAAGGTTCGTAGCAATGTTGCACAAGATGTTTTAGCAATTCCTCTACTATCGCTGCTGAGTCTGCATTTCAGTACTAGTGGGAGAGTAATTGATCATTTCTACTCTACACTAGGTATTTATTTATGTACAAAATTGACTACGCTCAAATGCTATTAGTATTAACCTTAGATCACATTTGGAGGAAGTTTCTCGAGTTGAAAAAGGAGAAACTTCATTAAAGAATTACATATATCCTTATATTTTATAATGTTAATAAGCTAACTATAACTTTATTTTATTTTTACAGATTTTAAAAATTGTATAGGCATAGAGGAAGCAACAAATAATAACATAAATATGATTAAATGAGGGGAGGGGAATGTTTCACGAATTCTGAATTTTAATTATTAAATATTTAAGTTTTTTTTTTTCAATTAACTTTTGTTGTTTAGGTCTGTAATTTGACTATTTAATTTTTACTTTTTGTGAGATTGAACAATTGTTATTTAATGTTTTGGTTTACAATTTAAAATTGTATGGTGTCTTTTATGTTGGGTTTTATGTCCTAAAACTCATAGTTTGAAAATGACAGATATACTTTTATCATTCAATAAAGTTGTTATTGAAGGTTTTAATCAATAAGTAGTTATTCATCCAATAAAATGTTCTTACTATATCTAAATCCAATAAAATAAAGGATCCTAGACTGTTACCTGAGACTCAAACTCTATGTAAGAGACATAAATATGGATCAAGTTTGAGTTAACAGTCTAAATGGTCTATAGTATAGGAATAAGGTTGGGCGCCTTATTCTGGGGACACTATGGATGCGGCCCACTTTGTAGCTAGTACAAACGATGTGATCCTAATTCGTTCATGTGAAGACATGCGAGTGGGGGTGTCCGGTGCAAAGAGTTTGCATAAGACCGGACCATGAGATAGTCAGTTTTACTTTATAACACCGTTTACTGTTTGAAACTGACTATCTCAACTTTGATGGCCTAGGTAACTCGATCTTAATCCTGAGCTAACTATGAACTTCTGTTTACTCGGGATTATCCTTAGATCTGCATGGGTGAGAGCAGCTCAACAGCGCTGGCTCAATAAGCCTCCCATTTCAGGGGTAAGACCCGGTAGATAGCTAGGGACATAGGGTGCAAGAAGGAATTCACTTCTACCCAATTTTGGGATAGTAGAGAGGTTGTTCTCTTAAGGGCTGAATCCAGGTCTTGAACAATTGGCGCCACCCTCATCAAAAGGTTTGAGAGGATTTTTTTATTTGATAGTTGGACTACAAATCATTGTTCATCAGAGGATTAGTGGGACTTAAGGAACAAGAGGTAATTACAGGGGTAAAGCGGTATTTTGACCCAGCTGTAATTACGAACAACCTGTGAAGGGTCGACTTACCGATCATGGTTATATCAAATGGACATAATATATCTACAGTRARGAGAGTGCAGCTACGGGCTTTAGTGGAGTGACYGCGTAGTTAACGATKGTTGGTTAACTAGGTTAAAGAGTTTAACCGGTTAATCTCGGATCGTTGGAGCTCATGATCTGTAGGTCCATAAGGTCCCCTGGCTAGCTCGTATAGGAATAAACTTGGAATAATTTGAAGGAATAATTCAAATCGTACGAATTAGGTTAATCATATGAGATATGATTAAGTAATTGATATATGATATCAATTTGAGAAATTTGGACAAAATATTTAAATAGGATTTAAATATTAAAATTATGAATGCGGATTCATAATCGGAGGCATGGATTTCATCAAACATCGGATTTTGGAAAAAGTCAAATAGTTGACTTTGACCAGAGAAAGTCAAAGGTTGACTAAAGTAGATTAAAATAATGTTTTTAACCAAGTTGGTGGAAAATTCCACTAACTTGTTGAGTGGAACATTTAAATAATCTCAAAAATTCACTTTTTGACACTTAGCCATGCCATGCATGAGTGGAATGTGTGTTGTAAGCTCTTAGTGAACTTAGACATGCATTTTGACACTTAGTCATGTCATGCATGAGTGGAATATGTGTTGTAAGCTGTTGGTGAACTTTGACATGCAAGAGTTGCATGTAATTTGCCTATTTAAGAAGGCTTTTGTTCAAACATCAAGATCTCTTGGAACCTTTGGCCATTTGATGTGTTTTCAAAAAGCTTACGTAACTCCTTTTAGCTCCACTTTTCTCTAATTTTTTCCTTCTCTAAAAAGAGTCTCACCACTCTATTCCAAGCCTTGAGAATAGCTAGGAAGATCTCTTGGTGGTCCTTCATTGGAGCTATTTGAAGATTTTTGAAAAGCTACAAAGGTTTGTATTTTTCTCTACTTATCTTTAAGCATCATAATGTATGATCATGCATGTTTAATCCTAGGTTGTATTATGCATCTAGATTGTTATTTCGATTCTTGCTCACTTCCGCTGCGCATGTATGTATTTTCTCCATCATTTTAGATTTTTGTTGTGGAGATTTATTGACTTATGATTTTGTTCTAAATGTATTATAGTATTATTATTGGATTATTATTCGTCTAAATAAATAGTTAATGATCTCATTCTTTGCACCCATATTTAGAATTCTTTTTATCTATTTTGTTTTTGTTTCATGGAAGTTAGCTTGTTCCCATTTCTTAATCAAGAGGATTCAGTACCCATTTGTGATTTGTTATTTGAGATGGATAATTTCACTTGATTGGATTGGATGATTCCAATTTTATGATTAAATATTTTATTTTAAACAAGTCAACATTGATAGTTGAAATTTGAAAAACGCAAAAGATAAGTAAGGAATGAGGGTAGGGTGAAATAGAAAAAAAAAGTTTCATCATCATAATATAATTATAAAAATAAGGAGACAAAAAAGATGAGAAAAATATAATAACACACCCAAACCAATAAAAAAACCGCTAGAACCGAAGTTATACCGCCAAGAACCGAAACCGAAAATAAGTGAATCGACAAAAATCATTATAAACCGCCCTATTCGGTCAATCCGCCAAATCGAACTAACAATTCGACGGTTTATTGGTTCGGCACGGTTCTCCAGCACTTCGATTTGGTTCCATATAAATTTGCATTCTTTAATCGGTATGGCTTCGGTTTTGCTCCAAAACCTATCCGAACCGACCCAATTACACCCCTACTTTATCATATGAGACTGGCTCTGCTGACCCAATTACACCCAAGTTATTTTATGAAAGTCTAATTTACTATTTATTATTTTTTAAGAGGGTTTGGAACGTTGAACTCATGCATGTAGTAATGCCGCCTTAAACAGTTTAAGTTACGAAAAAGTTGGGTCGTTGCAGTCATCCACTTGACGTGATCACTTGCTTCCAAGAACTTGGTGTCAAATATGATCATATCATATCCTCATTATATAAATTGATTTGTCATCAAATAAAAAATATCACCTACCAATAAAAATAACCTAATTAGTAACAAGAATAAACATATCATACAATACTCACCATAAAGGTAGAATTTTGTAGTCAGTATCATGCATGGTTGCTAACATAGAAATGAATTCTTCTCTTTGGACCAAAGGTAGAATTCTTGAGCATATGTTAGAGATCTCATTTTCTTTGAATTCGGTCTAAAATTTCCATACTTGGAAAACTTTGACTTTTGCTCCACAGCTTCCACCATTTGGCTCCATCTAAAATCAACACAAAAAGATATCAGGTTAGTAACAACTTTAAGATTTAATTCATACTTGTAAGGCGATCTCAAAGTCACTAGATGACAGTATGATGGGTCTCTTAAGCTCCATTTTACCAAAAAAAAATAGTGTTCACTAAAACAACGATAACTTTCAGATCACTGCTGAAATTTTGCGATTCTAGTCTTGTTGGACAGCTAACTCAAATATATTTAATACAACACTGGTTTAGCTGGATTTTGAGCTATGAGTAAAATGATATGGATTATTAAGTTTAGGCTTTGGTTTTGCAAATTTGCTGGATTCTCTCAAATTTTATGGTTAAAAAAATGTAACTTTGGCTAGCAAGCTCGGTATAAAGTGACATTTTACTTGTTGGAAGACTTTTTAAATGTTGAACAAAATAAGCAAAGTTTGAACACTTCAAATAAATTTTCGAAATCCTCACAGTCATGCAAAAATGATAGATGAAAAAGCACGTGGAAGACAAGGAACAATATAATAGAATTTTATAGTTTTTTGAACAAGAAAAGTAAAGACAAAGCCGGGAAAGTAAAGATAATCCAATATAGAGCCTAGGATCTAATTCCAAATTATATGTGACAACCCAAGMGTATGGACTAAACAAGCCTCCAGAAACTTGAATCCAATCATATAGATGCTTCAACTCGAAAGGGAAGAGTTTGACAAATTACCTCACGAGTAGACATCTTACTCACTATACTTGAGGCCGAAACACTTCACAAGTTTGGTGATCAACCAAGCTTGAATGTTTCTCAACAATGCATCATAAGTTCTATCACACAAAGGAATACACTAAGAGGTTTGCCTAAAAACAATAAGGTGAAGAGAAACCTCTCACTCTATTTAAAATTCAATGTCTAAGACTTGTCTCAAAGACTACAAAGAACGCCTACTTACAGGCCAAGACCAATGACCTTTACAATGAATTTCCAAAATAAAAATAATCCTAAAATCTAAGGAAAGTAAAAATGAAAAAGATCCTTCTCTAATTTTGAAAATATAATCCTTACCTAAAATAATAAAGAAAATAATTCTCTTAGCAAAAATATAAGAATACAAATTAAAACAAATAATTTAAGGCAAAATAAAATGTCTTCAATCAAATAAGAAAACAACATTCCTTAAATAATATTTTTATGGATGAGAAAATACCTATTTTATACAATTCAAATTCTCTTCAAAAGGGGAAGATATATTGATGACCTTAAGATTCAGGAGAAGATATCATATATTCAAAAGGAGAAGATATCCTGATAGTATCAGGATTCTCCCTAGATTCAGATAAGATATCCTAATGATACTAGGCTTTTCCCTCTATAAATAGAAGGAAAATACTCATAGTTGAGGTAGGTTTCAAGTCCCTATTATTTGTTACGCTGAAATACTCTATTTTTCATACTCGACTACTCCAATTCTAACTTAAGCATCAGAGCTTGTGTGGCAAGAGCCACATCGATCTTTAGTGCTATTCTGTTTTGCAGGTCTCGCCGATCCCTTTTATTCTAGAAGATTGGTGCGAATTTGGCGTGGTCCACGGAAGCCAAATTTCTGCATCAATAACTGGCGCCGTCTGTGGGGAACAATTGAAGCAACGTTCAACCTGATCTACATGCCGACCATTATTCAAGAATATAGATGATCCTCATCAAGTTCGTCAAGAATAGGTTGGCTAGGTGAGATGGTGAAGTGGCTGAGCACGACTTCGACATTCTTAACATGAAGAATTGGACCCCACAATAAAAACTCTACAATACATGACGCTGCATTTTTTATAACCTGAATTGATAGGGCGGAGCCCTCCTGAGAAGCACCATGATATGCGACAACTCAAGCATATTGGATAACTCGAGCCACAAGTCAACTAGAAAGGCTAAGAGTTAAAGGGATTACCTTTGTGGTCGTTACCTTGAGCAGACAGAATACTCACTATGCTCGAGGTCGGAAACACTCCACGAGTTTGGTGACCAATCAAACAAGCATGCTTTGAGGGATAAAATATGAACTCCTAAGTTCAACCACACAAAGGAAAATGATATTTCATGTTAAGGGGTGAGAAAACTCTCAATTTTCTATTCAATGATAATTCCAAGATGTCTAAAACATGAGAGGTACACCCCTATTTATAGGTTAAGGCCCATGACCTTGACAAGGAAAATAACAATATTAAAAATGATATATTCCTAAAGTTTTAAAATCTTGCCTAAAATGTGCCAACTTACTAAGCAATCAAAATAAAATCTAAGGAAAAATAAACTCTATCAAAATACTTGCCTAAAAGAAAAAAGATATTTGCTAGAAAATAAAATAAAAGCAAATAAAAATCTAAAGCAAAAATATTTCCCACAAAGTGCTTGACAAAATAAGAAAATAAAATATTTTCCTAATTTGTCAAGGAGTGGGCGGCAAGGCACTCTAATTTTGG
>NW_019104542.1:802396-815853 GCF_001995035.1 Momordica charantia
AGATCGAAGAAAGGTATATTCGTTAATCAAAGAAAATATGTTCTTGACTTACTTGGAGAAACAGGATTGCTTGGTTGCAGGATCGCAGAAACTCCTATTGAACCTAACTTGAAACTACAAGCAGCAAACGCAGAAGAAATGAAGGATAGAGAGCAATACCAGAGACTCGTGGGAAGATTAATTTATCTGTCACATACACGACCAGATATTGCATTTGCTGTAAGTATGGTAAGTCAATTCATGCATGCACCTGGACCAACTCATTTTGAAGCTGTCTATAGAATCTTGAGATATTTGAAGGGAACTCCTGGAAAAGGTATTTTATTCGAAAAGAATAACCACTTCCAAGTAGAAGTTTATACTGATGCAGATTGAAGTTTATACTGATGCAGATTGGGCTGGAAGTACTACCGACAGAAGGTCTACTTCTGGTTACTGTTCCTTTGTTGGAGGAAACCTAGTTACATGGAGGAGCAAAAAACAAAATGTAGTGGCCAGGAGTAGTGCTGAAGCAGAGTTTAGAGYATTGGCTCATGGAATTTGTGAAGGTATATGGATCAAAAGGATACTTGAAGAATTGAAGATTCCTCAGCCGACACCTATACGAATTTATTGTGACAATAAGTCTGCCATATCTATAGCTCATAACCCAGTGCTACATGACCGAACCAAACATATCGAGGTTGAAAAACATTTTATTAAAGAGAAGATTGATGCAGGTACAATATGTATCCCTTATCTTCCGACAACAGAGCAAATTGCCGATGTTTTAACCAAGGGACTTCCAAAAAAACAATTCGACAATTTAATCAGCAAGCTGGCTATGGACGACATCTTCAAACCAGCTTGAGGGGGAGTGTTGGATTTATCAATATTTGTGTAAATATTAGGTGTCAATATTAGTTGTCAATATTTAGTCTTTATTGTTGATATTYAGTCTTTATGGTGTTTATTACTTTCCTTGTTTGTAGTAGGTCATTCTCCTATATAAGAAGACCTAAGTTACATGTTTGAATTATGGAGTATATTTTTTACTCTCTCAAATTAACAGGTACAAAGCACGGTTGGTTGCTAAGGGATATACTCAAACATATGGAATTGATTACCTTGAAACCTTTGTGGCACAGTACGAATACTTCTATCTCTTGCTGTAAATCCTGGATGGGACATGTTACAATATGATGTAAAAAATGCTTTTTTACATGGTGATCTTGAAGAAGAAATTTATATAGAGATTCCACCTGGATATCAGCAAGCAGGAAATAAAGTTTGTAAATTCAAAAAGGCGTTGTGTGGATTAAAGCAATCTCCTAGGGCATGGTTTGGTAGATTTTCTCAAGTCACGAGGAAGATGGACTATAAACAAAGTCAAGGAGATCATACATTGTTTATAAAACATTCTGCTACAGGGGGAGTAACARCATTGATTGTTTATGTGGACGATATTATCGTCACTGGCAATGATAATAATGAGCAAGAGAAACTGAGAAATTGTTTAATCAAAGAGTTTGAAGTTAAAGAATTGGGAAGACTTAAATATTTTCTTGGGATAGAAGTAGCCTATTCTAAATAAGGCATATTCTTATCACAACAGAAATATGTGATTGACTTACTTTCTGAAATAGGAAAGCTTGGCAGCAGACCAATAGGAACGCCGATTGATCAAAACCATAGATTATGTGCATCTGAAGAGAGTCCTTCAGTAAATAAGGAAACTTACCAGAGGTTAGTTGGAAAATTAATAGATTTTTCTCATACGAGACCAGATATTGCGTATGCTGTAGGAGTGGTGAGCCAATTTATGCATAGTCCAAAAGAAATTCATCTTCAAGATGTGTACCGAATACTCCACTATTTAAAGAACTCCATTGGGAGAGGATTGTTGTTTAAGAAAGGTGAGAAACTCAATCTAGAAGTTTATACAGATGCAGATTATGCAGGATCGATAGATGATAGAAAATCCACTTCTGGCTATTGTACTTTCTTTGGTGGGAACTTAGTGACATGGAGAAGTAAAAAACAAAATATAGTTGTAAGATCAAGTTCAGAAGCGGAATTTAGAGCAATGGCATTGGGCATCTGCGAATTACTGTGGATAAAAAAATTATTTTAGAAGATTTGAAGATTCCATGGGAACGGCCTATGAAACTTTATTGTGATAACAAGTCTACCATCAGTATTGCAAATAATCCAGTTCAACATGACAGAACCAAGCATGTTGAAGTTGATAGACACTTCATAGAAGAGAAGTTAGATAGCGGTCTGATATGTACTCCATTTGTACCAACAAACAATCAAATAGTAGATATTCTTACAAAAGGATTGAACAACAACAACTTTGAGCATTTGGTTAACAAACTGGGAATGAAAATATTCATTCACCAGCTTGAGGGGGAGTGTTAAATTATAGTTTATTTTATTTTAAAGGTTTCCTATTTTATTTAGGTTAGGGTTTTATTGTTCTAATAGGTAAGTATTTCCTTATCCTAATAGGCAAGAATTTCTTTTTAGTTTCTTCTTTGTGACTGCTATTTATATAGCCTTGTATCAATCATTTGGAGTAATCAAGGAAGAATTATTTTCTTTTCTTATTATTAAGAGTTATATTCTTGTGCTTACTGATTGGTGTGGTTGTTCACAGCTTAACATCTACTTACAGATTTACAATCATTTATGTAATCAAGGATGTTTTGTTCATTCCCTATAAGTAACCTCTGGTAATACACGTGAAGCCTTACTCTTGGGTTCAATCCCTATAAGTAACTGCTGGTATTTATTAGTTAACATTTAACCAGGTAAAAATAAAAGTACTTATATATATATATATATATTTTTTTTTTTTTTAACCATAAACAAACTCCCAACAGAGTGAAATAAAAAAGGAACAAAAAAGGAACGAAACAAACAAAAGCGAAGCTTAACAAGGAGCATTACAACCAAAGATAAGAAAAAATAACCATATAGGCAAAGGACCACAATGGGATCAAAAAGAAACGCAGGGACCCCTATCTTCAAAATCTCCCATCTCGAACAAAGATCTAATATGAAAACCTTGGCACTCAAAAAATGACTTGAATGCTTTCTTCAGGCTGTGGCAAGATCAGAAATGACTCTTTCAGAATGAAGTCTTTGCATTTCGCTGAACCTTTGACAATTCCTTCGGCTAGTTCCTTCTCGAACTTGGCTTGAATCTCCAATTATCTTTTAGAAAATTATTTTTTACAATTTGCTCTTTCTACTTTGATCCTTTCCAGCTGCAAGTTAAGGTGGGCTAGCCAAGCATTAAGATCCATAAATAAATCTCCAGAAAGTTTCTATGAAGACATGAGGTGGAAAGAAGATGCCTCATCGAATAATACTGCAGAAGAGGATTGAGAGTCCATGAGCACAAAGATTTGAAGGTGCACAACCCTTCGGAGGAAAAACCAAGAAGAACCTGTTTAAAAAACCTTACTGCCCTTAAAAATTCCAAGGATATGAGAAAAACTTATGGTAAACCCACTGCCACTTTATAGTAACTATTTACATCAAATAATCCCACATTTGTTTTCTCCCCACCTTAAATAGGATCTCTATTATTGTCAATTACCACAATATACTCATGGCACTCTCTCCCCTGCTTTTCACACCCCCCTCCATTTCTTTCTTCCTTGCTCCCATGGCTTCCTCCCAACATGTTCACCACCCTTCTCTAACGAGCCTGTCTCGATGAAGTGGAACTACACCAAGTGCTGAAGTCTTTTTCTATAAAAGTTGATGGTTTGCACTAGCTAGCTAGATATTCGTGGATATGGATATATATAAAAAGCATTTCCACCACTACCCCGGTTACTCATGGATATATGAAAATGAAAAAAAAAAAAACATTTCTATCACTCTTCGAGGAGCTTTCTTTCCTAGCTTGTGGATTGCTTTATATATGTTTTGTTAAGCTGTATATATATATGTACATATGTATATATATATATATATGAAGCATTTCCATCACTACCTAGGATACTCATGGATATATAAAAATAAAAAATAAAAAAAACATTTCCATCACTCTTCGAGCAGCTTTCTTTCCTAGCTTGTGGATTGCTTTGAGATGTTGTGTTACTCTTCCATAAACCCAAGCTCTTCAAGTAATACGGGAAGGATGCCTACTCTCTTTGAGTTGAAAAGATTACGAACAAAGTGCCTCATTTAAATCATGAAGCTTTGATACAAATGGAGGCAAAGGCAGAACCATAATACGGGATGGATGCCTACTCTCTTTTAGTTGAAAAGATTACGAACAAAATGGTTACCTCATTAAAATCACGAAGCTTTGATACAAATGGAGGCAAAGGCAGAACCATAATACGGGATGGATGGCTACTCTCTTTGAGTTGAAAAGATTACGAACAAAGTGGTTACCTCATTAAAATCACGAAGCTTTAAAGGCAGAACCATTACACCCTTTGGTGACAGTATTCATTTCCATGATCCAAAAGTTCCCCTCAGAAGACTGACTACCAATCACCACTAACTCCCTTCTAATGATCCCATTTATGCCCCCCTCCCCTGTTTTTAGTTGGGAAAATTCAATCATCGTCTACAGAAAGTTCTTTCACAATGATTGATATAAAATTATGAAGACTACAAAAACATGTGAAGCAAGGCAAGTATTTTTCTTGAATCTTTTTCAACCATACAAAGCTATTTTGAAAAGTAAGGATGGAGGATCAGGTTACAGTTCTACTAACATGGATGGCATTGTGGGGCCTTTTAACCTCAAATTTGAGAAATGGAGTTAGCAAACTTTCTTCAATGGGAGAGCGGTTACCTCCAGTGGAGGTTGGATCAAAGTAAGAAATCTTCCTCCATCCAGATGGAATTCGTGGACTTTCATCCTTATTGAGGATGGCATCATCAATGTGCTATAAAGTCGAAAAAGTCAATTAGTCAATTAGGGTGCTCGATTTGATTGAGATTTGTCTGAAAATTTGGGCAAGTTACTTGGTTTCATCCCTACTAAAGTTATGTTTCCATCATTCTCTTACGCCCGAATTTTTGTGCTGGTTGACCCTTTCTTTCTTTATATTCTCTTAATCCATAGCTTTAAAACTGGAGGAAGGTAATTCTAGCATTGGACCAACAGTCCTTGCCAACCAAAGGCCAGTATTTAGTTTTAACACGCTGACAATAGTCTCTTACCCGCTGTCACATCGATGTTCACCTTGCTACAAAGCCCTGTTAGCCTTCTGTAGGGATGGGGCCCATGCTATGCTACTAGCGATTTAGACCCTTTATTTCAACGTAAAGCCCAATGCTCGAGTTAGACACCAGTGGACTTTGTGAACCCCTCAAATGATGACATTCACAAGGCCATGACTTTGGAACCAACCCACCGCTAGTGTACGGACACATACCAACCCACCCCTACGTAAAGCTTTATGTAAGCCTAAGGGCATCACTAGTTGTAGTGTCCCTCGTAAGTTCGAAATGCGGTCTTGGCCACGTCCCCTTCTGCCACTCTAATATGATGGTATCCTGATCGGAGATCTATCTTCGAATATACCGAAGATCCATGCAACTCGTCTAGCAATTCCTCAATCACCGGAATAGGAAACTTATCAGGTACCGTGGCCTTATTCAGAGCCCTATAGTCGACGCAGAACCGCCAAGTCACATCCTTCTTTTTCACTAGAATGACAGGGCTTGAATAGGGGCTGACGCTGGGTCGGATAATGCCATCGTCTAACATTTCTTGCACCATCCTCTCGATTTCTTCCTTCTATACTTGGGGGTAGCGATACGATCGAACACTTATGGGATTCTGCCCTTCCTTCAGCTGGATGCGGTGGTCAGTCCACCGTTTGGTTGGTAGGCCCGTTGGTTTCTGGAACACCGACGCGTATTTGATTAGTAGGGCTGCAATCCCCTGCGATAGAGGAGGCGGTTGTACCTGGAGTGGCATGGGTTGTTCTTCCTCTGTCGTTAAAAGGGCCCGTAGCTCAATCAGAAACCCTTGATCATTCTCATCCCAAGCTTTGGCCAGTTTCTTGAAGCTCACCTCCATACGCGTAAGCGTTGGATCACCTTGTATCTTCACCTTCCGCCCCTCTTTTTCGAAGGTCATCGTGAGCGGGCCAGTCTACTTGCATCTTCTCCACCTGCTTCAACCATTGCATTCCGAGTACTACGTCGATGCTGCCCAATTCCAGAGGTAAGAAATCCTCCCTTACCGTCATTTTAGGGAGAGTCAAGACGACCCCCTTACATATTCCTCCGCCTCTAACGGCCGTGCCCGTCCCCATGATGACCCCATAGCTGGGTGTCTTCGTTCTGGTGAGCCCAAGCTCGCTGGCTAACTTGAGAGATGAAGTTGTGCATGGCTCCACAATCTACTAGCACCACGACATCCTTATGTTGGATCTGGCCCTTGAGCTTCATGGTTCTCGGAGTGGTCAGGCCGACAATGGAGTTTAGAGCGACATACTCCACGGCTCGACCCTTCTCTTCTTCTTTGCCTCCCTCTTCAAACTCTGTCTCCATTTCCGTGTCTTCCTCCGTCTGTTCGTTGTTGTGCACCACAAAGACACGTAGCTCTCTCTTCTTACACTTGTGCCCCATATGTACTTCTCGTCACACTTGAAGCATAAATCCTTTTCCTTCCTCGTTTGGTACTCTGCTTCGGTTAATCTTTTTTGTTGGGGCTCCGATTTTGGTGTGGGGGCATTTGTCTGTCCCTTCGTAGACAGAGTTACTATGCGGGTAGGTGAGGCGTCTGTTCCCTTCATTGCGCCTTTTCTGACTCCTAGGGTGGAGTTATTGCTACCCCCCTTCCCTCCTAACAACCCTGCATCTTCACGGGCTACTAGATCAATTTCCTCGACTAACTGGGCCTTTCGTATGATTTGCTCAAGCCCATCGGGCTCCATTCCAAGAACTTCAGCCCTAACCATCGATTTGAGCCCATTTAGGAAAACCCTTTCTAAGACCTCATCGGAGAGCTGTGGTAACGGCGTTGCAATGGCCTCAAAACGTTCGATGTAGTCTTCAACGGTGGTTTCTTGTCTGATCGCAAATAGTCGTGCACACTGTCTTCCCCTCTTTGAAGGTAAGAATCATTGGAACATTCTCTTCTTCAGGTCGTCCCAGTCCACAAACTGCCGACGATGGTCGTTCCACTGGTACCAGGCTAAGGTTATTCCGTCGAAACTAATCACAGCCACAATTAGTTTTTCAGAGTCAGTCAGTTTATGGATTTCGAAATACCTCTCAGCTCGAAAGAGCCATGACTCTGGATCTGGTCCCAAACTTACTCCGATCGTTCCCAGCCTCAGTGGTTTCCAGGACCCGAGTACTTTCATCTGTTGCCTTCCTTTTCAGCGACGAGCCTTCTCTCGTTGTCTCCTCTGTCATCGATGACTTTCCTCCAGTGACTTCAGCCATAAACTTCTCCATCTTGTCCTGTCGTGCATCCATTTTCGCCATGAACTTTTCTAGTATCTTTTGGTTCACCTAAACCTGCTCTTTCATGCTTTCGACTGCCTCTTTCAAGCCAGCCACCTCTTGCTCAGTGGCGTCGCAACACTCCTCAAACCTCGTCTGCACCATTCTTCGCTTCTTTCCCAGGATGACCGCTCTGATACCAAATTGTGAGGTATCTTCCTCACTATACTTTGATACTCAAAAGAAAAGTCGCCCTTAGGCTTACAAGACTAGCCAATTCAAGAGGGCTAGGTCTCTCCCAATAGCACAGAGCTATTCTTACACCAAAATGCCAAAAACGGCCTCTACCCTAATCCCGAGGCTCCCTTACAAACATTCCTTCACTCCCACTAACCGTACGACTAACTAACTTTAATGTAAACTTCCCAAAACACCCCCCCTCCTAGAGACCACCCTTCAATTACCCATTCTACCCCTCCTAGCATATGTATGAATAATCGGTAGCCTAACATCATGCTCCTCCGGCAGCCACAGGAGAAGGGCAGGCAGGAGACAATAGTTTGCCATGAAAATTTTGGAAGGCTGGTTCAACACAGAGCCATTCATAATAACTTTAGCCATCCATTTGGTTTAACTGTTGAGATCTTAAACATGTACCTTCTATCTGACCTTCAGTAACCCTATTTGGTTGTTGCACTAGATTTTCAGGTTGTGGTAACAAAGGTATATTAGTAATAGCTTCTTTTTCTTCAAAATTCACATGGCTGCTACCCTGTAAAGTTTCCTCCAGTCTCATGTATATACTTCATAAGAAAAATAAAATTGAAAAGTTCAATTTACAACCCTAAACTTAGGTGGGTGAGTCAATTTTAACCTTGAACTTTCAATTTCATCCATTTAAACCTTGAAATTGAACAAGTTTTGCCACTTAAACCCTATTTAGTGCAATGAGTCCTCCTTTGTGAGCATAATCCTCATCTCTTTTTTTTCATCTTATTTCAAATGCAATATGATTTATTGAACCGTTGAGTGAACCTTCAATGAACGTTTAGGCTTCAACATAGTGCTAAATAAGGAGGATGTATGGCCTTATGAGAGTCTTGATGCCATATAGAAGTAAAATTTTCCGATTGGACTATCCTTTTTGGGGTTGCCAATACATTGGGGAGAGATTACAAGCTAAGCTAGGTTCCCAAATATTTAACTTGTCAGGAAGTGGAGACTCAAATTTATATTTTCTTCCCTTGATTTCAGTCTCAAAGTGTGTGATCTTTTATGTTTTCATTATTCAATGTTTCTTGGATGTTAACAGGCACCACAAAAGAAAATAGTGTAAAAAGGAACATGATGCATTTTAAAGATAATTGCACAAGTTGGGGAGAGATTATAGATTTGTAGCTAAATTTTAAGCCTCTTGTTTGTGTGCACCTTCAAATTCCTCTAACTATACTCTCCTTTTAAATACTTGATGTGATGATAACATTATATTGGCTGTCCTGAGAGTCTTTAGATCTGAGGCTCGGTTATTTGGCTGCTGATATTTTAAGGTCAATTCTGATGCATTTCGTAACTTGTTCTCTGCCCAGATATTTGATGCAATCATTTGCGACCCTCCTTATGGAGTGCGTGCTGGGGGGCGTAAATCTGGTGGTCGAAAATTGCTAAAAGGAATTGTTGCCCCTTACACCRTTCCAGACGACAAGAGGACAGACCATATTCCGTCAACTGCAGCTTACAGTCTTGTTGAGTGTGTACATGATTTACTTGACCTTGCTGCCAGGATGCTTGTAATGGGTGGCAGGCTGGTATTCTTCTACCCTGTGTTGAGGGAAGAAGATTGTGCGTTCAACCAATTCCCAGAGCATCCTTGTTTTACTTTAATCAGCTCGTCCGAGCAGATATTGAGTTCTCGGTATAGCCGGGTGTTGCTAACTATGGTCAAAAGAAATTCGTACACCGAAGAATTGGCAGAGGCATCAAGATTAAAACATGAAGAATTCAGGGAGAACCATTTAAAGTGGTTAGAAGATGGTAATCTCCATTCTGCAGTTTTCAGTCCTGCCGATCCCGAGCTTGCGGTTGCTGGTAATGGTAGTGTGGGTAGAGACCCGAAACCCAAATACAGAGGGAAGTATGTATAAATTGAAGTCAGTGTAGGTGTGTTGGTTTGCTGGTTCTCTGAATTGTCAAAGCCCCATGGATCTTGGTTCATGTGCATGCAGTTTTTTCTGGGAGTAGAGACTAACAACCTATGATTAGCTTCTCGAAAAATTTCTCCAATGTTTGAATTTAAATTGAGATACTAATACGAGTTCTCAGACTCTTAGAAACTCGAGTTTAGATCACGGAGAGAAGTTTTACCTTGAAATGATTTCAGCAGGCATGGTTTAGTTGCAATGTTGATCACCAGTGTTTCTCTGAACCTTGCTGAAAGAGTAGTAGGTGAGATTTTTATATGAATGTAACAATTTTCGACAAGGGACGAACTTAGTAATACATTATGAGAGAACTTTACTATAAATGTTTTTTCTTGTGTATATGAATTTGTTTGAAGTTTTTTTTTTTCAATTTAATTTTATAACTTAGTTATTATTAGACCATTTTCAGATTAAAAAAATTATACTTTTCAATAATTTAAGATTTAAAAAAAAATACAAATAGGTTGGAGTGAAACATATATGTAGAAATTAAAAGCCTAGTTCAATTTTCACTTTGAACTATAGTGAGAGTTAATTTTAACTTTAAAAAATTTAGTACCTGTACTCTCATTAAAGTAATGATTTAGTCCATGAACTTTTAAAAGTAACGATTTAATTCTCTTACTTCGAAATTGGTTACAATCTAGTCCCTATGGTTAAAAATTAACAGAAAAGTGACATGTCTGCCAACTAAGATCTGTGTCGATAAATTAATTGTCCAGCTGTCCAATTYAGTTTGATTTTGAGTCGGTTCATGGTTGATTTTATTTAGGGTAAAAAAAGAAAAAAAGGAAAAAAATGAAAATATTGGATTGATTCAACGTCCCCACCCTTCCCAACTCTCTGCTTTTGAGGGGATATTGACTTATTTGACCCCCTCAAAGTTTTTTTTTCTCAAATAACTTAACCCTTCAAAAATGTTCATGATCACCCATTTATTTATTTTAAATAAACTTAAAAAATGAAATTACATTAGTACCCTTGNTACGCATTTATATTATCAACACAGCTTCATGGTGCTACGGATAGAAAATAGTGTCCACTTACATTTGTAGAGCGTCGCGGCGATGCCTCCTATTGGCCAACTTGGCCCTACAACCGGCTTTTTCATTTTTTTCATCCTTCTTCGTCCCGACTCGATCCTAGTTCATTTCCACGTCAATTTGGCTCTACCAATACCAACAAAATCATAGTTTTTTTTATTGATATTTGTTGATGTGCTTGTGCGACATAACCACAACTAGAATTTGACATGGGCTTTTAATCGCCAACCTAAAAACAGAACCTTGCACCAATATTTTGCATCGTTTTTTAGAAATTTCGTCCCACATCAATGAGACATGGTGCTCAACCTCTTCCCATGACGTCTGTATGAGAAAGACAACAACTCCACTCCAGCTCCCAGATCTTAAGGTCCATTTTGCCCATACCTCTTCAGGAGGAACGAGAAAACCCATTTTGAGTTGATTGTCTCCAATGGGATATTACATTATTTGACCCACTCAAAAAAATTTTTTCCTCAAATAACCTAACCCTTCAAAAATGTTTCTGATGACCCATTTTTATTTTAAATAAACTTAAAAAATTAAATTACGTTAGTACCCTTGGCTCGAAACTGTTCTCATCCCCCCCGTTTCCCCCTCTTTCTCTTTCTTTCTCTTCCTCTTCGTTTTCGTTGTTTTTCTTCCCCGTTTCTTCTCGTCTGTTCGAATGAAAGCTTGCCTGAACATTGCTTGGAACCTATTTTCGCTGCGAACTCGTGTTGGTAAGTGGATTTCGTAACTCTGTCTAGTTAGGTGTTTTCCATTATCGTCGATTACCAATATTGTAGTTAAGGTTTAGTTTGATTCTGTAAATTTCGATTTGAGGGGTGATAGGGCTTGAGGTTTTGTGTGTTGTTGTGTAAAATTAGAGTTTGAATTGGTGGGAGGTTGAAGAAGGTGAAGAATCGTTTAGATTTCGGGCGAAATGTAGCAAATGTCGAAGGGTTTTCTCGTGGTTTTGAAATTTTCGGGGCTATTTTGGGCGGGAGAAGATCAAAAAATCCTGTGGACAATTTTGCCCGAAATAGACCTCGAGGAATTCTCGGGACGATTTCGCCCGAGTTTGACCCCAGGGAATTTTACAGAATTTGAATACCATTGTTTTTTTTGTCAGTTTTTTTGCTATGTCATTATTTACTTGGATTGTTTGGATGTGTGTGGATTGTAGCGGTCTTATTATTGGGGCAACTAGAGGAATAGCTAAATTAAATAGTTTGATTTGGAAAATGGCGAAAAGAATCGAATATCAGCAAAATAGCTAAAGGTAGTTAGAGTTGAACTACGAGATTTTATGTGGACAAATTTACCCTCCTATCAAAATAGGTAATTTATCCAGTCAACCACCCTTCAACTAACTTTTAGGAAAGAAGATAATGAATGAAAATTATAAAGGTAAAAAAATTTAAATAAAAAATTTCAAAATTTGTAAGATAAAATCTGTTGAATGCATACATTGAAATAGAAAAATATTAAAATTGAATCAAAATGTAAAATAGATTAAAAAAGACGTAAAATCAATTAGAAAAGTGGAACATGAATAAAAAATAATATTGAAATTCGAAAGTGCTGTTTTTAAAAATATTGAAGGATTAATTGCATTGTATAAGATGAGAATTAATATCGCGTCATAATCCATTATGAGAGAAGGGAACTGAAAGAACTTCTAGAATCAAAATCCCTTGAATATCCCAAACGGCGTTCAAGGGTTACACCTCACTATATTCATCGGAAAAATTCACCTCACTCATTCGAAAATTTCCTTCTTCTGTGAGCCCTAACTCCTTCGAAAATTAATACCCCTCAAGATACCACCGCAAAGGTCCCAAATTGCAACAAACCACATACCACTATAACCCTTCACCAAAACTCTTCCCTCACCAAATTTCAAACTCAATAATTGGTACCACTTTACCACTCCATAATTTTAATACCCCTCACATAAACTCTTCCCACGTACCACTTTACCTCACCCCATAGTTTTAATACCCCTCACCAAAATCCCTTCCAAAAACCACTCCAAACTCTTCGCCGAATCCGAAACGGCACCCCTCACCAAATCCACACTCCCAACTCCTTCCAAATGACGTACCACCATAATAACTATCCCAAATGGCACACAAGTATCTCTCACCAGTCAGCAACGGCGGCGCAATAATCAAGGGAACGACGTTCACTGATTTTCGAAGACGTTGAAGGTCGGTCCAGCGATGCAATAATCAAGGGAACGACGTTCATTGATTTTCGAAGACGTTGAAGATCGGTCCAGTGGGTCCCAGAACACGCGTAGAGCTTCGATATTTAAGGGAATGTCTATTTTGAGAGTTCCAGACAGGTTTCAAGGGTATGTACTCGACTTCCCCATATTTTTGATTTTGAATATTGTTTAAATAAATGAGGTTTAAAAAATAGATTACCAATCCTCATAATTAAGGGATTTTGTTGACACAATAGATTATACAAGACACCTGGTAGATATGATCGCTTGGGAAAGATTAGATTACAAAATATAGTTATAAATAATAAGAATATTGTTAAAATCAGATTGCCAATAATGAAATCGGAAGAGATAATTCATCAACCCAAAAGACTACGAAACATGTATGTTTCTGTAAAATTTAATTCCCAATAACGCTACAGAAACAATGTGGTAATTTTTTTTTTCAGATTATTGTCAAAAAAGACCCTTCAAAGACGGTTCCCACCAAGGATAAGAATAAAGGAAAGAAGGAGAACACTACAAGGTACTGAAGCAGTGAGACGATGATGAAAAAGAGGTATCTTCTTATTCATAGGTCGT
>NW_019104542.1:847791-874769 GCF_001995035.1 Momordica charantia
CTAAATTAAATTAACATTCACTTTGAAATTTAAATGAAAAATAAAAATCTCCCGATTCGAGATTAACTGACCTGAGGGGCTCGGGGCGTTACAGAGATAATTGTTCTCTCTTATATACCCATGACAATTCCTTTTCCTAGCCAATGTGGGACTTTGTTTGTAGTCACCTCACAAACCCAACACTTTGCCCATAACATTTTAGGCAATTCTACATGTATTCTCATGCTTCTAGCACGCTCATTCAGCGTCCTGTTCATTCTCTCTGTCACACCGTTCTGTTGTGGTGTCCCTGGAAGAGTCTTTACCATCATAATTCCACTATCTTCCCAATATTTCTTGAATTCTCTACTAACGTACTCACCACCATTATCTGACCTCAAGCTTTTGATTTTCAGGTCTGTCTCATTTTCTACCATAGTCTTCCATGTTTTGAAAACAGAAAACACATCAGACTTATGTTTAATAAAATAAGTCCATATTCCTGCTTGAGTAGTCTATGAAAGTTACGTAGTATCTGGAACCTACGATAGGAGAAACTTCAGAAGGCCCCCATACATCGGTGTGAACCAACTCCAATTTTGTAGACTTTGGCGTTGAACCTGTCTTTGAGAAACTAACACGACTTTGTTTCCCAAATATGCATCATTCGCATAACTTGTGTTCCACTGCCTGAAGTTCTTATAGCTTCCCTGTAGAGTGAATAGTTTTCATACATTTTTCACTCATATGACCTAGCCTACTGTGCCATAATTGGGTCTGACTCGAATGATCTACAACAACTATCATATCTTTGTCGTTGTCGTTGACATACAAAGTTCCTAACTTTCTTCCTCGAGCAATCACCATGTAACCCTTTGTAACTTTCCAGTTTCCTTGACCGAAGGATATTTCACATCCTTCATTATCCAGCTGCCCCACAGAAATCAGGTTCTTCATCATATTCTGAACGTGATGTACCTTGCGAATCTTCCAGACTGAATCATTCGCCATTTTTAAATTAACGTCACCAATCCCAATAATGTCCAAATGCTCTCCATCAGCAAGATACATCTTTTCATGATTTCCTGCAACATAGTTCTCAAGAATATCACATTGTCCTGTAGTGTGAAAAGACGCATTTGAATCCACCACCCATGTGTTATAAGCGCCTTCAACTGCAAGAACTAGAGCATCATGTATTTCTTCAACAACAACATTTGCACCAGCTTCTTTCCCCTCAACTTTCTTTGGGGCTTTGCAGTTCCTCCTCAAATGTTTTGTCTTACCACAATTCCAACATTCTAGTATGTTGTTTCTAGACTTGCTTCTGTTGTTTCATGACTTTCCACWTTTTCCGTAGTCTCTGTTATTATTTCTTCCTTTGTCCACATTAAATGTTCTACCAGAAGTAGACGCAGTACTAGAATCCTTTCTGAAAATCTCCTCTCCAAGAGCTACATCTCTGACATCTACAAATTTCAATTTCTCTTTTCCACAAGAATTTGAAATAGCTACCTTCATAGGCTCCCAACTATCAGGTAAGGATCTCAACAACAAGATAGCATTTAATTCATCCGTAAATGTTAAATCAACAGCAACCTGTTTGTTCACCAACGTATCAAATTCATTTATATTGACAGCCACAGATGTACCTTCATCCATCTTCAAATTAAAAAATTTAGTTGCGAGATACACCTTATTATTTACCGAGAGCTTCTCACATATGTTGAACACTGTATTCATCAATCCCATTGTAGTAGTCTCCTTAGCTACGCTGCTCTGCACATTTTTTGTTAATGTTAGGCGAATCGTACCCAACACCTTCCTGTCCAAGTTTTTCCATTTGGCTTCTTCCATGTCAATCGACTTCTTGTCTAATGGCAATTCTAATTCCTTGGAATGTAGATAATCTACTATCTAATCCTTCTAGTACGAAAAATCAGTTCCATAAAAAATAACCAATTTATCTTCTCCAGTCATCGTTCTTCAACTTTGGGCTCTGATACCAATTGTTGGGAAAAAAATGATGCCGACACTTAAAGGATTAGATAAAATAATCTAAAACTTATAAGTAACAAGAACGATAAATAAAGATTAGGGAGTAGAAAATTAAACGTCGGATTTATATTAGTTCACCCAGTGTGGGCTACGTCCAATTATCTGCTACCGTTGCAGGTTCTACTAAAATGTCAAGAAGAATCTCCCAATAGTTTACAAGTCTCTTACAATGATTTCTCTCAGTTTTCCCTCACACAGAAAACGCTCACGAATCACTCTACAAGCCTTTCAAACTCTCAAACGGATATACAAGTATATAGCTCTCAAACTCTCTCTTCTTGGAGAATTTCTCACGACTCTCTATTTGTGCACACCAATCAAATGACCCATATATCTCTATTTATAATAGATGATATGACAAAAACTAAAAAGGAACGAGAAAATAAAAAAGCCAAAACTAAATAGGACAAGGAAAAAATTAAATGGACCTTTTCCTTAGAAGAAGATTTTCTTCTTGGTTTGGCTCCATAATCCCAACACCAAATACACGTGAGTACATAAAGAGATTGACAACTTAGAATGAACCTGAAAACAACCAAAGAACAGTTTAACCAATATTGTTTATGGAACATGTTCTTCGGTCAAACAAAAGATAATCAGAAATGAGCTTCACCTGATTCCAGATTGGCTTATCGGGTGGTCCAATGATGAATAGGAAGGTTCTCATATGTTGTTGTATAACTGTGTCATTGAGTTCATCTTACAGATTCGGGCCTTAGGGTGGACGCATGTGTCCCGAATATAGCGGAGCAAAGCTCCAACTCTCGGTTACCTAAAAAAATAATAATAAAATTCTTTCTAGGGACACGTTGTGTGATTGATTAGGAAGATTGCAGTCTTCTTTGGTTCCAGTGTTTGACATAATTCTCCATTTTACACAAACGATGCTTTTGCTATTGCTATGAAAGTAAAAACTCATTGGGGGCTCTGAGAATGGGCACCAAGCGTGATGAAACAAGAGTCGGATGTCCTGCAGTCCCAGTCTAGCTAGATATTGATTTTAATTTGCCAGTCTAGCTAGATATTGATTTTTAATTTGCCAGTCTAGCTAGATATTGATTTTAATTCCTTTTATCACGAGAGCAAAACAAAGTTTAATTTTAATGGTTTTCATTCCATCTTTCCAGAAGCTAATAGCTCATCAAGATTTATAGACCCTTGTTGAATCTTGAACAGAATTTTTAAATACTTCATAAGATGGTGTGGCAACATTAGATGGGTGGATGTGGTTATTTACTAACTTTTCGATTTTAAAAAGGAATTTAAGAATAACGAGAATGGTAAAAATAAAACGTAACTTTAAATGCAAAAATTAAAGAGAGTAAGGAGAGCGATAACACTAGTAAGTTCTTATAATGGTTCGAAAATGTCACAGTTCACTTCTGAAAACTCCTTGGGCAGGTGGGAACCAAACCGCTTTTTACGGGTAAATCACTTACCAACCCTTTTGCAAGTCTAATTTGCACCTTTTTCGCTAGTTCAATATAAGATATAAAATAAGCAATACAAGAAAAGAACTCACAAAGGTGATTAAAAAGAAAGGATAAAGAAAAATTTTGGAGATTGAGAGAATTTTTGGATTGGGAGAAAATAAGCAATTCAAGAAAATATCTATTACATTTTTTTAAAGGGAGTGATTCCAAAATTTGAGGTAGGCCCCRTAATTTCATTACATTTGTACAATTTAGTAAATCTTTCTCACCTTTGATTCACATTTTCTTTTAGGTAAGGAGTATCTGAGTATATTTATATATTGTCAACTTGAACACAGTTCAAATAGTCATAGATTGGTAGTAATTGACATATATCTCCAATTTGTGAGTTCGAATCCCCACTCCATTGTACTAAAAAAATAGTTAGTATAATTGGAGGTTTGAAATTCCACCACCACATAATGAAATTATAAGATAAACTTTAATTAAATTGTACATTATCTCCCCTTATCTCCCCTTATTTTGTTTATAAATTTACTTAAATTTGATATTAATTATACATGTTAACAAAATTCATAGAATGAATAGTTAATGGTGCAATAGTTAATGATGAATATTTTATAAGAATCTCAAATTAATATACATGAATGTCTTTGTACAAAATAAAATTTAAAATCAATATAAACTTAATAGATATTATTAAATTATTAAAAACATAAAAGTCAATATATAAATTATGTGAAGCACATTCATCATTCATCTTTCTCTGTGAGTTGGAGTGCTCCATCCAACACAAATACCTTTCCAAAAAAAAAAAGTTCTCTCAATCCTGAGAGTTTCCTCTATCACGACAGCCATCCCTTCTCAAGTCAGACCCCTTGTTGGCTCTCCTGAGTTTCTATTCTTCGTCTTTTCCCCTCCCCAGCTCGTCATGGCATCAGAGGACTTGTTGGATAAATGGGAAAGTTTCAAGTTGACATCCGAGGAGGAGGAAACTTCAGTGGACATTGACATCTTGGCAATTGAAGGTACCGGGAAGAGGCTTGATCTAAGCCTCGCTGGGAAGCTTCTCTCTAAGCAACCCATTTCATCCACCATTATCAAGAACACTTTGGTGACTTCTTGGAAGCTAGATCATTCTTTTGCGGTGGAAACCATAGGAAGGAATACTTTTCTTGTCCATTTCAAAAGATCCTCTGATCGGAACCGAATTCTCCAAACGGGACCATGGTTGTTTGATAAGTCTTTAATCATATTGGAATCCCCTTCCTCCCTTGTTAAGCCCTCATATTTACCCTTCAATAAGGTCTCATTATGGGTCCATTTCTTTGACCTACCTCTAGCATGTATGAATAATACAATGGCTCCGATCTTGGGCAATGCTATCGGCCGGTTTGAAAATGTTGCTTGTGATTCAGACGGATACTGTTAGGGGTCTAGTCTCTGTGTTCGTATTTCTCTTGATATCTCAAAGCCTCTACGACGTGGTATCAAACTGAACATAGATGGCCCCATGGGTGGCTGCTGGATTCCAATTCAATATGAACGGCTTCCGGACTTCTGCTATAATTGTGGGAAACTTGATCATGTTATCAAGAATTATGACTCCATTTATTATGGCAAGGAAATGATCCACCCATATAAGGCCCCTATGGATCTTGGTTGCGGTTCCAAGGGAACTTCAAATCCTTCTCCTCCTTTCAGCAGCCAAACTTGGATCGTCGGAGGTCTCTCCCCAGAATTCCCCAGCCTCCCAGAACTCACAGTCTCCCTAACATCCTTACACTGTTTTTCCGACGGAGAGCCCACAACCATTTACGCCGGCTGCCGGCGGCAGTGAATGCACCGATAAGGAAATGGGCCTAACAGCTCCTTTGGCATTAAATTCAGATACAATCAAGCCGGATTTTGCGCCCACTCTGCCATTTCAAAAAGAAACTGACAGTGATACTCAATCACCGCTGGGGCCCAGTCCTAAATCAGAGGCTCCAGGAATTGAGGCAGGTGTTACAGCTACTATTCCTCCCAGCTGTGCAAATGTCCGCAATTAGAAAAAATTAGAAAGAAGTCAAACCAGCAAGAAAGTCAGCCAAGTGATAGCTGCGGCACCTCAGTTTCCATCCAAAAGGAAGGTTACTGCTTCCACTCTCCCCGAGATTTCATCGAAGAAGCAAAAACAAAATGACGAACTTACTACTGTAGCTACCACCATTTTCTCATTAGGGTTGGACTGAAGTTGAAGTTGAAATTGAAAATACATTTCTTTCTTATTTTCAATCTCTCTTCACTTCTTCCAACCCCTATGGATATGGTCCTTCAGTTTATTCCCACCTTGGTCACTGATGAAATGAATTCTCAACTATTAGTTCCTTTTGTCAATGAAGATATTGAGATCGCGATTAGATAAATGTTCCCCCACCAAAGCCCCAAGGCTTGATGGTTATCTAGCTCTATTCTATCAGTGTTATTGGGACGTGGTGGGCCTTTCAACAATGGAAGATTGCTTGAATATTCTTAATAAGGGAGGTCATATCAGTGGCTAGAACGATGCCAATATTGCTCTTATTCCTAAAGTTAAGCATCCTCGTTCTGTGGCGGACTACAGGCTGATTAGTCTTTGCAACGTCTCTTATAAAATTGTCACTAAAGTCGTCCTCGCCATTCGTTTCAAAAGGGTTCTGGATGCTGTGATTTCCCCTGTGCAATTGGTTTTTATTCCTAACAGGGCCATTACGGATACCATTATAATAGGCCATGAGTGCCTCCATCACATCCATAACCAAAAATCTGCCTCTTCTGGTCTTGCGGCTCTAAAGCTTGATCTCAGTAAAGCTTTTGACAGGGTTGAGTGGCCTTTTATAGAGAGATTGATGCTTCAGTTTGGGTTTGCTCGTAATTGGATCGATCTTATTATGAGGTGCATCTCTTCAGCCAAATTTCCTGTTCTTTTAAATGGCGTTCCCACAGGCTCTATCTACCCTTATCGAGGTCTTCGCCAAGGTAATCCGCTTTCTCCTTATTTTTTTGTCCTTTGTGCTCGGGGTTTATCTATGTTCCTTTATGGAGCTAATGCGGCGGGAACTCTTCATGGTCTCTCTTTGACCCCTACTAATCCCATTGTCTCGCACTTACTGTTTTCCGATGATGGCCTATCTTTTTTAAAGCTAATGAGTTTGAATGTATGCACTTAAAAGACCTTCTTGCAGTCTACGGAAACGCTTCAGGGCAAAATATTAATTTCGGCAAATCCACTTTGATGTTTTCTCCCAACATACATTTGGACAGGCAAAAATATCTTCATTCTATTCTTGGTGTTGTTCTTGTCAATGACCTTAGCAATTATCTTGGATTGTCGTTCTATTTCTCTCAAAGGACAGGGCAGAACTGGGTCTTTCTTAAAGATCGTATTTGGAAAGTTATCTAAGGATGGAAGCGTAATTTATTTTCAGTTGGAGGTAAAGAAGTCCTTATAAAGAGTGCGGGTCAGGCTATCCCTGAAGGGATGTGAATCCCGGAGCGGAAGCGGATCTTCGTTGCTGATTTTCGGGATACAAAACCGAAATTGAAATAAGGAAAATACAGAGGAAACTCAATACCTTTGAAGAACGTTTCTTCAACAAATTTCCGACGAACACCACCACCGAGCCTTCCTCGCTATCCTCTGGGTACGAGATCGTTCTTGTGGGAGAATTTCTTTGGAACGAGAGGGAGAGATTGAGAGAGCTATTGAGAGAATTGATGGGAGTTTTTTTTTTCCTGTTCTGTCCTGTAAAAAAAAACTGCTCTTCTGATTCTCCAACACTTGAAGAAGAAGAAGGGTGCCCCACGTCACAAAACCTCCCACTCCCTTGCAATTTTGCAGGGGAGTTTAATAATAATACATATTATTATTATTATATTAATATAATTAATATTAATAATATATATATATATATTTATAAATAATTAATATATATAATAATTAAAATATAAAAATAATTTATTAATTAATAAATAATTATTAATTATTAATCCAATTAATAATTAATTAACATATATATATTAATCAAATAAATAATTAACACTTAATTATTTATCATAAAAATATAATCATATTCTATAACATTTCTCTCGTATAACCTATAGTTGTAATGTACATCTTATGCACATTATTTTTAACCTATAGTTTTAACATGAATCTTATTCATATTAATTTTATTTGAATCTCATTCAAATAATTTCTCTCATAATATATAGTTTTAATTTATAATTAACTATATATTATAATGTATCAATATACATATAATCCCTCAAGTAATTTGAACATTTCAAATTCTTCAAAAAACTTGATCCTCGTTTTACCCGTTATGAGCTAGCAAAGGGACATAATGGACCTACAGATCAGAAGCTCCAACGATGCGAGATTAATCGGTCAAACTCATTGACCGAGTTAATCAAGACTCGTTAACTACGGATCATTCCACTAAAGACCCGCAGTTGCACTCTTCTCACTGCAGAACGTTTTCGTGTCCACGGATATACGGCCATAAATGACGAGTCAATCCTTCACGAGTGCTCGTAACTCAAGTTGGGTCAAATTACCATTTTACCCCTGAGTTACATCTTACTCCTTAAACACCATTGCTCCTCTAMTGAACAACTCGGTTATGGTCCAACCAATAACCGGAAGTCCCTCTCAGCCAATGAGAGGGTGGGGTCCCTTATTCAAGTTTCGGAGTCAGCATTTAAGGGAACACTCATCTACTCCCCTAAAGTCGGGGAGGAGTGAATTCCATCTTGTGAAGTTATGTTCCCAACTCCCCACTCGGTCTCGTCCCCAAAATGGTAGGAATGTTGAGTCAGCTACTCGGGCCACTCTCACCCATACAGATCAAAGGACGAGCCCTCACGGGCAGGAGTCCATAACTCACTCAGGATTGAGAATGAGTTGCCTGGTCATCCTAAGAAATAATAATTTATTAGTTAACGGTGTTACATCTAAAGATTGTCTATTTCGCGGTCCGGTCTTATACAAACTCATTGTACAAGATACCCCCACTCGCATGTCTCCACACGAACGACCTGGATCGAGTCGTATGTAACTTTTACAGAGTGGGCCGTATCCATAGTGTTGCCAGGATAAGGTACCCAACCTTATCCATATACTATAGACCATTTAGGTTATTCACGGGATATTATCCATTCATATATCAGGGGTATATCAAATATATACCCAGTATATATATTGTCCCGATTACATTCAAATAACYTTGGATGTTTAGTTTATTGGATTTGGACAATGCAATGCTATGTTTCAACAACAAATTTATTGAATAAAGCTTTATTGAATATACATTTGTTTTTACATAATACAAACTACGAGTTTAGGGCAACACACCCAAGAATCCCTTCTTATGCTATTAGCGTTTTTCGCTTGTCCAAAGATTTATGTGATGATATCTCCAAGTCTTTTAACCGGTTCTAGTGGGGCTTCACCAATGATTCGAGGAAGATCCAACTGGATGAGTTGGAAGCGGATGTGTTGGCCTAAGGAGTTTGGAGGTCTTAATTTCAGGGATCTTGAGGGTTTTAATAAAGCCCTTATAGCTAAGCAAGTTTGGAGGATCCTTCAAAATCCCAACTTGCTTGTTGCCAAGGTGTTGAAGGCTCTCTATTTTACTACTTCTATAATTCTTGATGCTGATCTTTCTCCTAAACCTTCCTACTTTTGGAAGGGCCTTCTTTGGGATAGAGACCTCCTTCTCCAAGGCCTTACGAAAAGAGTTGGTATTGGTGATTCTATAAAGGCTTTTGTGGACCTATGAATTCCTAGAGCATGGACTTTCAAGCCTTTAATTCATCCTATAAATAGTGAGGATATCCGAGTCTCGGACCTCATTATCCCTCCTGCAATTTGGAATGTCAATCGTCTTCGCTCTCTTTTCTGCCAAGAAGATGTTGAGACCATTCTTACTATTCCCCTCAGCATCCACTCTATTCTAGATTCTTGGCTCTGGCACTATGACAAAAGAGGTATTTTTAGTATTAAAAGTGCCTATAAGCTTTACATGAATTGTTATATCCTTTCAGAGTCTCTTCGCTCATCAAGCACACCTACGGTGGGTAGTTTTTGGAATGATATTTGGAAGCTTCGGTTGCCAACAAAAATCAGAATCATTCTATGGAAAGCTATGAATAATATTCTTCCAACTTTGGCTAATCTACAAAGGAAAGGAGTAGACTTACACCTTTTTGCCCTTGCTGCCGGTCTCAAGCTGAAACCACTTTGCACGCTCTCCTCCTCTGCCCTCGTGCTAAGCATCTCTGGCATCAAATCCTCCCCTAAGTCCCTGTTTCAACCGGCCGGAATTTGACGTTCCCTGATTTCTGGTATGCTCATCTCTACACTTTGAATGACTCTTAGAGGGAGCTTGCGGCAACTCTGACTTGGGCAATCTGGAATGACATTGAAACGAAGAGTCTATAGATTACCCAGCTTCTGTTACTCGCGCCAACACAATTCCCCATGGTCATCTTCCTCTAATTTCTGCCCGTCCGTGATCATTTGGCCCTCGCATCTCCCCTGGCGGTCTCTTCCTTAATGTCGATGCTGCCTGTCGGGGTTCCGCTTCGGGGCTTGGGTTGGTTCTGCGAAATTCGGCTGGGGAAATTCAAGCTGCTCGGTCCCTTTTTCTCCACAATTACCTCCCTCCTTTGTTTGCAGAAATTCGAGCAATTCTTGAAGGCCTCCTATTTGCTCGAACGATTGTCTGTGATGACATCGTGCTTTTCTCATATTTGATTGGGGCTATCAACCTAATTTTAAGAAATTCTTCAACCATGGGTCCGAAAAGGGTGTGGATCTTCGACATTAAGGTGTTGGCTAGGGACTTTGGCTCCTTTTCCATTTTGCATGTTCGTCGCGAGCATAATCAATTGGCAAATTCTCTTGCCAAGTTCGGTCTCCGATCTTCGTCTTCTTCTTCTTGGATCGACGATTTTCCCGCTTGGTTAAACAACTTGACTCTTAATGAAGCCGCTTCTTTTGTAGCCCATGTGGCAAATTCCTTTTAATGAAATTCCTTTTCTCTCAAAAATATATATATATATTTTAGAAAGTCCCGAATACGAGTCATATCCCTACAAACAAAGGAAAAAGAAAGGGTATTTGTTGCAATTTATTTATTTTTGTTAAGAACATGCGTTTGTTTGTCATTGACCCGGTTCACTCCCATCAACGCGAGGGACTGCAGTGAAGAAGAGAAGCAGACGAACCAAATTCTGAAAGTCGAAGTCTTTACACGGAACGGAACTCAGGTAACCCTATTGTTTTTTTCTTGGCGGCCAATGACGGAAAACCTGAAGCACAGGCTAGAAATTAGCTCCGACTCATCACCTCAAAGGCCGTTGAAGATTGGGAAGACCACCGGCGCCGGCGACGAGGAGGAAGCAGAAGCCATGAACCATAACCATGGAATCCAACGCTACCTTGTCGCAGTCGAATATATAGGAACTCGCTTTTCTGGCTCTCAGCAGCAGCCCAATTTCCGTACGGTGGTTGGCGTGCTTCAGGTACTTCCACATTTTTCTTTACACTGCCCTATGCCTCATGCCTATCTTTCTTAACCAAGCAAACACCACTTTGCGCCCTCTTTACCTGGTTTAGATGTTTTGGGCAATTGCAATGTTACCCGAAGACTCACAGGAAGATCAAACTTTTACCATTTTTTAGTAATGTTTGGCGAGGAATATGAAATATCTAGACCCATATGTTGTATCAAGTAACATCAAGGAAGGGATCTTTACTGTTTGAGACTTTTGAATTGGGTCCAACTCACGTTAATGCGTTCAAGTTCTATTTCTGCCTTTGTTTTCGTAGAAACGATTTTTTTTTTTTTAAACAATGGATTGATCTCCTGCATTACACTATGTATATGTGTATTACATTCATTCAAATTTATGAATTCCTTTCACCTGGCAGGAAGCGTTTCAGAAATTTATCGGTCAATCAGTTTCAGTGTTTTGTTCTAGCAGAACTGTAAGTTTATCTTCTTTTCTTTTTGCCAAATATAAATCAATTTTATTGCTCTTATTAGTTTGCTTAGCAGATGATGATAGAATTTCACTTAAATTGAAAAGCATTTCGAAGGCCATTCTCTCCCAAGGTTCCACGATTTTTATGTTGTGGTTATTCGGTGCTCTGATAGTTTTCCTTTCRCTAGCTCCGATATGTGCAGAGAAGGATGTGTAATTGAACTGATAGTTTCACTATTGGCTTCCCGATGGTTAAATTCTGGGACTTATGTTGATTTGAGATACATGGACTTCCCTTCATTGTCCGAAATTGAATTTTAGAACAAATTCATCGAGTTATTTTAGGATAAGTGTTTTCTATGGCTTATGTGCAGCAGTGGAACTTGCTTCCTATTTTTCTGTTCTGATGCGTGTATAGTAGAAGGGAATCCGTGATTGAACTGCTTGTTTGCTACATTGGGTTTTTTATCAAAAGAGAATTCTGAGATTTTGGTCTACTATTATAGTTCTGAACTGCGACCTGCATCATATTCATCTACTATTCTAGTTGTTAAGACCAGGTGTATTATTATACTTTTTTGCTTTCTTTGAACTCTCTGTTTCGTCGCCACCCATATTCCCGTGCACTTATTACATTTCTTGCTAACACAAGTATATTAGGTAATCCATACATGTTATGACATTCCTTCTTTTTT
The DNA here is from genome assembly GCF_001995035.1 of Momordica charantia. The sequence continues at coordinate 859,970 of NW_019104542.1, forward strand.
CAATCAAGGATGCTGGAGTCCATGCCGTATCAAATGTCTGTCATGTTGACATTGAGCGCATAAGCAAAAGAAAGCCTGGAGAAGTGGTTTGTCCCATTTTTTTTTTATACTAAATTCAATTAGCCATTAAACTTAGGGAAATTTTACAGAGTCATTTCATCAAAAAGGTTTGTCCCATTATAATAACTTTTCAATATCCCTCCCCCCGACCTCCTCTCATATGTACACTTATGATGTACGCTCAACAAGATGATTAATTCTTCCCTAAAAAATTTAGTTTACTCGTTGACTTTAGTGTTGAGGTTAAATTTTCTTATCCCCGAAAACATACAATGATACAAGTTTGAAATTCTGCTCAACTTCGCTACAAAAATGCTGATTACTTTTTCCCAACTATTATGCAGTTACCACCTCATGAACCTGGAGTGGTTCGTAGGGCCGTGAATCATTTCTTACAGGTTTGGTTTTCCTCGGGCAAATCACATTTTTGAGCTACTGCTGTTTCTCTCAGTTTTTTGTCATTTTGATCTTGTGCTTCAGTTTAAACTCAACGAGGCTACGTGTAATAGTCTTTAAATTTGCAAGCACGTTAGAACTGTGAAAAAGAGAGTTCGTCCCTTTTATCATTACTATAGTCCGAGGGCTATAGATGAGCAAACACCTGAGAGAGAACTTTGTTTTTCCAACTTGAGCCCTACTTTGTTTTTATCATAGGGCGAAGAAAATGAGGATATCTGTGTTGATTTTGATTTCAGAAACATGAAGGTGATGTTACGATAGTTGATGTTCGAAGTGTTCCTAATGATTTTCATGCAAGATATAAAGCTCAAGAGCGTACGTGAGTATTTTCCATCTGTTCTTGAGCTGATACTGTTGTCGCGTAATAGATTGTATAATCAGTTACGGGAGGCCATAGCTTTATAAAACTATTTTTAGAATGAGTAGTATTGAATGTGATAGGTGTTGTAATGTGTTTTTATATCTCGTGCAATATTTTCAGCTACTTCTATAGATTAGTTTCTGGGCCAGAAGCTTTGTCATGCTTTGAGAAGGATCGGGCATGGCACGTGCCTGAGATACTAAATATGGGGGCCATGCAGGTATAAACAAATAGCAACACGATGCTGGACAGGATGTATTTTCGTAATTAAATTTTGGAACTGATGCAACATAATTTGTATGTATGAATTCAGGAGGCGTGCAAAGTGCTTGTTGGGCATCATGATTTTAGCTCCTTCAGGGCAACTGGTTGTCAGGTCACTTAACGCTAAATATATTTATGATCTATGGAATTTCTTCTTTCAGGCAGCTTGTTATAAACTTTGCTTAACAATGGCAATGCTTGTAAATAAAAGTGATATGCAGTGCAGGCAAACTCACCGATCAGAACTCTGGATGAACTAGACGTTTGTGAGGTGGTTTCGACACCTGATTTTCCATCACTAATGGAACGAAAACTAAGCAAAGGCAGAGAAGATATTGAGAGTGAAATGCGTGATAACTTGTCTTTTATTGTTGATGGGAATAAGGGTGAAACGGGTGATGTTGGATTTGGCATCAGAAAAAGGCATCGTTGTTTTGTGGTGACAGCACGAGCACGCTCCTTTCTCTATCATCAGGTAGGTAACTTAACAAAACGTAGCTCATTGTTCGTAAGATTTATGAGCTTGATTGATACTGTTGAAATTTGTCAGGTGAGACTCATGGTTGGAGTTCTTAAAGCGGTTGGCACCGGAGATCTAACCGTAGGAGATGGTAGGACAGCAACACATTATATATAATTCTACTTCTTTTTCTGTTCCAAATAAACAACAGAACATTTTGCAGTTGGGGTAGGCTAATATTGTTATGGTTTACGTTTTTTGGCAGTAGAAAGAATCTTAGAAGCGAAGAATGTGAGTTCAGCGGGTCCAATGGCTCCTGCATGCGGACTCTACCTGGGCCATGTCAAATACGAGTTGCCACCGCAAGCCTGATACAATTTTTCCTATCACTTCCGATTAATTTATGTTACACAAGAGCTTTCTTTCTTCCAATTCATCCAAAACTACGATAATGATATACAATAGTTTACTTCATGAAATTGTGTATGGCCATCTGAATGGAGTATTCACTGGGAAAACGACTCCACACAACTCCAAAAGCATCGGATTTTTGTTACTCAACTCCTCCCATGCCTTTAGTTTCTTCCACCTCCTGCCATTAAACCATTGCAACATAGTCAGTCCCATCAAGGCTTATACAATTTCATGGATGCAACTCCTGTGCGCCATCTTTTTGTCTACTTTGAGACTGATCAGTTCCATTCGAATCTCTGTTTCATTTCCTTCTCCATATTTTTCCTCCTCACCTTCATCTTGCTTCTCCTCTGGAGTGCTAAACTGTTGCATTCTCCTCGTCTCTTGTTTCTTCCTCAACATCTAATTCATTGTCTACTGAATCATCTGCATTTGATGATGAGTCCAAGCTGCCAGGACTTTCCAAACGCAAGGATTCCTCTTGGTTATAGCCAGCTCCAGTTTGGTCTTTAGTAATTCTAGCAATCTCTTCGCGCTCCTTTCTACGGCGCTTTAAAACACATATTGCACATAAACAATCAGATTTGTGGCGCCTTCTGCAAAAAATGAGGCACTTCAATCAGCATACCATTTCAGAAGTTATATGCTCAATAAACATTACAAGAAACAAGGAGAAACTTTAGCCCACACAAACACCAATGCAAGTACTTCACAACAGATACTGCTGGATTTGTGTTAAAATATTTCATTTAACCACAATCAATTGGTTTTGGTAGCTAAACCAGCAATTTCCTTCTAAGTTCTACCATCACGTTTCAAGAATATCCTATACCCTGAAACTAATGAAAGGTGTGAAAAGTCATTTTGGACCCATTAATGCTCTGGCGCTTGAATGTGAAAACAAACTATTGATTAGATAAACAGTATTGCATGATGCTTATGGATGTGGTTTTCTTGTGTGGAGGTGAAGATGGATATGTAAGACTGCATCATTACTTCAACATCAAGATTTGAATTTGGAGTACCGAGGGACAACTTTGTGTGCAACGCCAATTTTGCTGTGTGGCCAATGATGGTTATACAAGTTTGTTGTGAAAGTTATTTCCACGGCATTGTATTAATTAAACCTCTCCTCACCTAATCTTTTTATTTTCAACTTCACGATTTCCATTTTTATGAGAGATTCATGCATAACTTGAGTCGATGAGTTCATTAAAAAAAAAAAAACTCTTCCAGTCTAAAAGAACATTGACATTTGTCCATAAGGTACCAAAACCAAAATAAAACATCAACAAGACATGCAAAAATGATGAAGACAAAGCTTTCTCCTGTGTTGTCTGGAACCGGCCCCATGCCCAAACTAACTTCAATTTGATTTCCTGTCTGTTTAATCAAAGTAACCACACACTTTTTTGGACCAGCACAACAGCCCTTCATCATCAACTAAACCTCCTTCACGACACCAATTGGAGTTATGTACTTCTCAGTCCTCCACAAACATCAGCAATACGAAATCACGAACAAGAAATTCAAGAATAATCCCCAAAGATTAACTTACCTATCAAATTCGGTCATGGCAGAGCAGGATAACCATTTTGTCCTGCTCGAGCAACAGTAAATGATACTCTGGCTGGATGCCAAGCTCCAGTACATGCTACTTTCCGAAGCCCACGCGGGGGACCCCTTTGTAGCCCTTGCCTTTCGTTACTCCAATGATATCAATCATCTCATCTTTTTGGAAAATTGCATCAACAGGGACCTGCTTCTCAAATAAACTATAGGCATAATCAACCTTCTTAGGAACATCTCCACCATTCCACCTGAATCTCCATCAAGTGAGCTTTCTTCTGCTTCAGTCCATTTTCCTTATCTGAAAATATGTCCTTATTCTTCATTAGATGGGGAAATATAAAACTAGTATAAATATCAAATATGAACAAAAATTTGTCATAGTTCAAAATTGTAGGTTGTACAAAATGAGAGGGAAGCACAAATTACCTGTGAATGGGCCAGAACAAGAATCTCAGTGCTGTATTTCTTCAATTTCTCTAACTGTGCCTCAATATCCTTCTCCCCCATCTTCAGTCTCGTGCTTCTTAGAGTACTTAGTGAAAGCCTTCTTAGACTTGCACCAATTCTTGTAAATTCTCCTTCTTACCTCCTCGCTCAAATGCTGGGCCCAGACAGTTTTCAAGGAACGCAGGCCCCGTGGCGTTTTGACATAGCCAACAATACCAATAACAACCAAAGGTGGCGTTTCTATAATTGTTACAGCTTCACATGTTTCTTTCTCGTGTAGCTCTGAAAGAATCACACGATAAGTTATAACCATTTAGTTTATTAGTTTATGGGATATTATTAATAATCCAATGCTAACATGGATGTGGTAACAAAATTGCTAAATATTACAGAATGCAATGATGACTTTCATTGAATTTGCATAACTACGTGCAATTTGGATTAGTTGCTTAATGCATTTGTGTTATTTTAATAGGTTAGATTTAAATAACTTTGAACCAGACTCACTTGATCCAGGCTTTTCAACTTCTCTAACAATATGGGTCATCCCAGCCTTTTATCCAAGGAAGGCAGTTAAACTACAAGGCTTAGATGGATCATCTCCGGGAAATGGCTTCACTGCAAAACAAAAATCCCTACCAGATTATTTATTACATATATAATAAAATTAGCTTGTAATAAAAACTACATACCTTGTACTAAAAACATTCATTCAGATTTACAACAAAGAATATCTGATGAATCTTCATACACCAACAGCATAAACAAGAAAACTAACAAGGGATTTAGGTATCAACAGGAAAAAATAAAAACAATACAAGAAAAAAAGTTATTAAACACCGGAAAGAGCAGATAAGGATTAAACACTTCTAAACTACAGTTGACTAGAGTGCCAGGCGTTAAATTGAAGTTGCAAAAAACCACTTACAGCAATGACGAGAAATGTAAAAAAAGCATTTAAATGATCACTCTAATGTATATTAAAGGCCGAATGCCTACTTACAACTAATACATGCAGGTAAGAAGCATTTTTATTTATATTTAAGGCAACAATGATACAAACTATGATACCTAAATATGATTTAACAAAAAAAGATCGTTGATACCTTTTCCTCTATGGGAAGAAGCTCTCTTTCTGGGAAGAAAACCCAGAGAGCCATGTCTTGGGTGCTCAAACTTGCGGTGAGACATGTTGGATTTTTGTTGTAATATAACTGAAAACTCACAAATTTTCAATTACAATTTATTGATCCAGCAAACAGAATCTAAGAGGGGCCAAAAGTTAAAAGGTGCACCATAATAAAATGCTGCAAAGTCATAGTTAGCGACCAGCAGACGAACTGAAAACAGAACGTTTAATTAACACAATCCTTAAGTAACACTACTATATATTTCTGAAGGCAAAAGGACACGGGGGAAAAATTGAAATAAAAACTGTACAGAGAATCTGTTTCAGGATTACACATAAATAACTGAAGTTTGTTGGTTATGAGGAAGGAAGAGGAAAGTACTCTTTCTAGGGTCACCAGAAATAGGATGCCTTCTAGAATTTCTCTTAATATAACAACTCATGCACTACATAACTAATTGTAAAGACTACAGCCCGAGTTCCTGGAGAAGTTGATTCCATCTCGGAGTTTCTTCGTCAAAAATGTACGTCAACGGCGATATTAGAACCCCGCTTCCTCCAATCTGCACCAATTGCTTCCTCGTAAGAAACTATAAATGATGTCATGTGTGTGGTAAGCCAATTGATAAAGCACTATACAAGAGATGTAGTTAGGAATACTGTATCTGTAACTTGTAGATAATAATTGTTCAAGACAAAAACTAATTGCTTACCGCTCTCAGTTGCTGAACCGACTTGTACAGGGATTTTTTGGGGACACATATGACAATGGCATAGTAATCAGCTACTACCTTCCCATCGCGTTTGTAGAAAACTGGACTTACTGTAGGGCCCTGTATGGATAACCAAAATGAAAAGCAAAAAAAAAAAAAAAAAAGTTATACACAGGAATGTATGTTCACTTTCTAAAGAATAATTCTTTTTCCCCCTTTTCTATTGGTGGGTGTGTGTATAATGAAGGAATTGCTTCCACCTGCAACCCAGACAATGATGTTTGACTTAAAACACGCTCAGCAACTTCTTGAGCACTATTTCCTCTCATGTTTGCAGTCACCTGACAGTTCGAGTATGAGAATATCAAGCTCAGAAGGAAAAGAAAAAATATATCGATCATAAGTTACACAAGAACTGGACTCACAGTGAACTGACCAACAGCCCTCAGATGTGCCTCCAGTCTTTCAATAATCTCATGGGTTGTGTCTAATGCACCTTTCCTCTGAATCAAGGACTTTCGGCTGGCAAGAAGAACGGCCTAGAAAGCATAATCTGTGTAGTAAGTTAACATCTGATATAAAGAGAACCTAAAACAATTATCCAATGGCAAGCTTCTCCAAGGATTCTCAGATTAAAGGCTTGCTAGGACAGAAACCAATCCAGAAGTTTACCTGGCTTTCCAAAACCACTCCACCTTCAATTTCTTTCAAATTGTTCTCCTTCAGCGTGGTCCCACTACTTACAAGGTCCAAAATAGCATCAGCTATCCCCATCTGCATTTAAAGGGGAAAACGTGGCTCTATAAGTATGGGGGGGATACTGCTGAGCAGTAAAGGTAATCCAAATAACCATGTCTTCTTCAACAATGGATCTGAAAAGTTCTATCAGGGAATTGGCGTGAAATTTCTCAGTATCAGACAATTTAATTCTTACACTAGTATCTGAAAGTTTTTTACCTATAATAAATGCATTTTCATCCCCACTTGCAATGCTTTTCAGAACTTACACTTTTGACCATAATTATGTCTCCACGTGGCTGGGAGTTTCTGCTTACAACTTTTTATATTAATTGCTGTAAGTCCAACTCGATTGATGGGTGGCTCAACAAAGTGTTGTTCGGATGGCTTTTAAAGGGTAAAGCTAGACGTTATGGAAGTGTGCTGTTAGAGCTTTTTTGTGGATGGGGAGGAGACTTTTTTAAGGAAATGTCTCTCATTTTGACAGGTTCATAGATGGTGTACAGCTTATGACATCTCTTTGGTACCTTAAACATAAAGATTCTTTTTGTAATTATAGCTTATCCTCGATTCTAGAAGATTGAAAGTGCTAATGTATTAGTTTTTGTTGGGAGGATGCTCTCTCATCCCCTGCCCTTAGGTTGTCTTGTCTTTACTTTTGTGTTTTATTAATATAGTTGTCTCTTATCCAAAAAAATGACTCCACACGGCTGAAAATTCTGCCAATCTACATCTATTTAACCAAACAATCTTGCAGAAGGCAAATGTGAGCTATTTAGGACACACATGATGCATATTCTTGAATTAAGTAATACATAAGGAGGGAAAAAAATTTATAGGATGCAACAGTAACTATCTTCACTTGCTCATTTTAAAGCATTCTTTTGCTGTCATTTTCACTTGAACTATGAATGTACATAGTTCGGCCTAAAAAGATAACATACTTTCAGAACACGGTGTCTTTTATCCAAAAACAACTATTACTAAAACTTTTCTGGAACCTATAAGGAAATTCGAAGGTTTTCCCAGAGGCAATATTGTCAGGCCATGCATTGAATCCGACACTAACAGCACACAAGCATAGTGGAAATCAGAAATCAACTCGAGACAAAAACGCATTTCAGCAAGAATAATTACCGCAGGGGCAGCTTCTAATGCTCCATCAGCAGTTGAAAAACGGACATGTTTCAACCCATTTTCTTTAAGAAATTTTGGGCCAAGCTGAGAAAAATGACATTATTTAACTTATCCAATTAGTACTCCACATTCAAACTCCAAGAAAAAGAAGCATGGATGTGATGGATAATGAGGAAATCATACATAAGTAAATCCAGTAGCAACTCGAAGAGGCTTCTCCTCAGTCCATTGGGGCATCTGAGCTAGATCCCGAATTGAATTTATATTCTCGAAAATGCCATATTTGGGTATCTAATTTGAGAGGATAAGTTGACGGTGTCAGAACATAATTTTTTAAAAGCTCATGATATAATAAAAAATAGTAATATATAAATAAATAAATCAATGTGGATGATACCAAGGGAGGAAAAACTTACAGCAAGCGATAAACGGCAATCTCCATATTCAAGGGCATCATGAACGATGATAAGATATTCATTACCCTGTGGAGAAAGAATAACAATTGGAAGCAATGAGATTTTGCTGGTTGTTTTTCTTCATAATGGTTGCATGTACGTAAAAGAAAATTTTATCCTGGAAATAATGAAAAAAGAGTCAATTCAGGAGTTGGGCAAAAGAGGCGCCGTGGCGTTCCACGAAACTAATAACATTATATTCAAAGAAACTTACTTGCCCATATTCGCTCACTATATCGAGACCCACGATCCCGAGGTCTAGATCTCCGGATAACAATTTCCGAACGATGTCTTTAGGCCTTTGGAACCAGACTTCCAAGCCCGATAGCTGTTGTAAGGCAAAATGAATAAGTAAATGGTCATTACGTAGTGACAAGAACATAAGCAGAACTCTTCATATGGATTGATTGCTAAAAGTGAAGTTCCTTTGTCAAATGGAGTGAAATAATAGCAAGTACCTGTGGAATTTCTGCAACATACTGTCGAGGATTGACTTGTTTTACAGACAATTGACAATCCTGGCACGCCAGAGTAAAAAAGTGTCAAACAAACAACTGGAAGAGTTCAGTGGGAAATGGCGATAACTTGTTTTCCCGATTCCTTAAAACAAAGTTTCGGGATGCAGAAGAATGTACCTTGAGAAGTTCTAGGGTGTCGGCTGCCATCCGCCCTTTACTGGGCAACCCTAATCGAATCTCAGTTCTCCCGTCTTTCGTTCCATTAAGAGTCTCAATCTGAGACTGCAAAGCAGAGCAGATGAGCGTCGGCTTCGGAAAAACGCGAAAATAAGAAGAACGTGAGGATATGGAAATGATAGGAATCGAGGAGGTGGGACATTGCTGAAAATTGGCTGTGAACGTCCACATCTCTCACACTTCCAATTCTCTGGTACCGAGTCGTTTTCCAGAGCTTTGTGGGATGAATGAAACCCTACAATTTGAAAATTGAAATTGAAATGAAGGGATTTGATCACCAGTGGTAACTTTGGCGCTTGAGGTGGAAGTCAAACCTCTAAATATTTTAATGTATTTTTGTCGATATTTTTTTTAGTTTAACTATCGCAAAAGTAGAGATTATTGAGATTACACTGACAGACACAACAGTTAATTTTAAAAAAATTAGGTTTCTACCACGGAAAATTGCTAAACATACCCACTAGTAAGCGTAAAATGTTAACCCATCTTTAACGAAAGTTTCAAAACAAAGTTTCCTAGAAAGTTGCTCTCAAATCTCCATAACATTTTCATCACTATAGAGTTTTTGAATCAATATTAGAAGAGGTATAATCTAAGAAATAACTTGAATTCGACGATTGGATAGAAGATGGCATTCTGTGAAAATACTTGGCGAACTCAGGCTCATTTGTGTTTCAATCCAAAAAACCCATATACGGAGGCTTTGGTGAAACCAGACTCCAGCCCTCATTACTAGTAGTTTCTTACGGGGAAGCCATTTTGGGTGTCGTTTCGTTTGGGATATTGGAATTTACGGGAAATGGAACGACACTAGTCAACAAGGGTTCGATGTTTCTGTTTTTTTTATTATTTTTAATGAAGAAAAATTTATTGCATGGTTTCAACCTCTAAATGATAAAACAATTTTTTTATTTATATTTTGGAAGAAATTGGAAATGAGAACAAGAAAGGAGAAACTAGTTATGGTTGTTTCCAAAATTTCTATACAATTGTGAGAATGTTCCAAAAAAAAGAGTAACAATAAGCAAAGTTAGTTGAAAAATACTTAGATTTATTAACAAAATTTGAAACGAGAAACAAGAAACGAGAATGTTACCAAACGAGCCCTAAATAAAATAGAAAAACGAAAAATTACTATACATTTCAAACTAAACTTCACAAAGTTATCGGAAATTGGAGGGAATAGGCGTTCTCTCATGCTTTTATGTTTTTTAATCACCCTTTTCAAAACTCATGTTTTCTAACCGTTTGCTACATCACTCAATTGTCAATTTACTTTCACTACCCCACTCATTTTTTAGATTTCTCTCTTATTCGCTCTCTCTATCTCCCTCTTGTTTTTCCATAATATTTTTCCCTCCCTCTATTTCCCTCTCTCTCTTTCCAATATTTTTTCCTTCTCTCATTTTTCATTAATTTTTTTTCTTCTATAATTTTCCATTAACTCATTCTTTCTCTCTAAAATTTTATTGGGTTTCTCAATTCTCTTCTTCTTTACTCTGAAAAAATCATAAATCTCTCGGCCTTCTTTCTTTTTTCTTTTCTTTTTAATGAGCAGCCTCCATTATTCCGGTTACCTTCAGCAATCGCCAGCGACAGGTGCATAAAAATCGATGAGGGAGGTCGTTTGCCGAAGAAGGAAGCTCAAGGAAGGAGTAAGTTTGGCCTAACCATGGGGATAGGGATGGGGAAGGAGATAAAGACAGAGAAAGTTGAGCGAGAAGAGGAAGTTGAGATAAAATGTTATCTAAATAATAATAATAAAATTTAGTTAATTTAAATGAAATCATAATCAAATTAAATCGATCAAAGCTAAATAAATAAATTTCGAAACAGTTTCGTCAAATTCAAATTTAAAATGAATTAACAAATAATTAGAGATTATAGATTATTTTGATTAAAAATTTGAAAATTGGAATTCAAACAGAATCTCAATCTCTCCTCAACCTCCTTAATTTTAGTCATTTGGTATTCAAATTTAAAATTTAATCTAAATGTATTTCGTTAAATTTCTCCTCAATCTCATTTAATCTCTCATAGTTTTAATTATAATTGAATTTCAAATTTAAAATTTAATTCACTTTGTATCTCCCCCTATCATTACGTGAGAGAAAAAAAATGGCCAAGAGAGAGTGAGAGCGAGATCTGGAAATTGCTTCTGAAGTGATGGAAGATCTGAAAGTGGTGTTTTTTTCGTAAACCCCAAGTTAAAAAAAGAAGATGAAAGATTCGAAAATGGTGTTTCTTTTTCGTAAAACTCAAGCGAAAAAAGAAAATAAGATGAAAGATTATGTATAACTCAAACAAAAAAGATGAGAGGTGTTTTGTAACACCCAGCGAAAAGAAGTGAGATGGTGTAGAGAAAAAGGGGATGAGAGAGAGGACGGAGAGAGAATGCATTGTATTAGTGGAGGGGTAGTGAAAGTAAATTGGAAATTGGGTAATGTCATCGAACGCTTAGAAAACATGGGTTTTGAAAACGGTGATTGAAAAACATAAAAGGCATGGGAGAACGCCTATTTCGTCCAATTTCCCAAAAATATGTTTCTATTTTTTTAATTAGAAAAATTTTTGAATTTTTTTTCCTTATTTCAGCTATTGTAATTTTTATAAACAAAAATAAATTTCTTTTTTTTAATTAAAAATATTTTAAAATTTTATTATTCATTTAAAGGTAATAATTTATACTTTATATAAATAAATTTATATTTGTTGAAGGTGAATTTTGGCTGATGGCCACGTGGTACACGGACGAGCAATCCGGCTTGGAACCCGACGGACCTGAAACCAAAATACTCGACGCTGGTGCGATGTCCCACCTAAAATACTCTGACGGTCAAGTCAGTAATTAGAATAGAAATAGGAATAAGACACCATAGGTATTAGTAACAAGTTTTTCACTTACTTGGTGAAAATGAAGATCCTTCCTTTTATAGCCTCGGGGGCCGACCAGAAAGGACGACGGTTAGAGGTGGCAGAGATGCTGTGCGCTGTACGGTCGGACATAAAGGAGCGCGTTTCCATTAGGTGCATAGTGGCTCTACCACCTGCGGCTGTGAATGTGCACGTCGTACCAACAGCATACGTTTCCAGCTACCACTACGTACTGGGTATAATCGCCTGTGGTCCCCTGCTCCTTCTAGCACGGACATGTGTTCAGCTCAGCAACATCTGTCTTGAGAGGGTGACCGTCAGTGGTCCCCCACCTGTAGAGGAGCGAACGCGTGTCCTGCTCGGGTAGGCGTCAAAAACGCATCTCCACTCTTCGGTCGGACACTGCTCCTGCAGACGATCCCATTCAAACTCAACCCCTGTCCACTAGAGGTCTTGCTCCAAAGCGCGGAAGCTGTCTAAGCCGCAGTAGTGGGACTCTAGGAGCTCCGGATTGTCCAAAATGGCTTTAGCTTGAACCAGAGCCACCTCAAGGCTGCCAACCTTAGTAGACTCTGGTTGCAAGGAGTCTAGGGCAATATCCTCGGCCTCCTTGCTCAAGGACAGATCAGACTCCGCCACTGCTTGCCTCTTTTCTGCCTTGAGCAGCCTATCCTTAGTTTCCTTCAGACGTTGCTCCAGCTCGGTAATCCGACTATCGCGAGAAGTCGCCTCGCCCGAGCCATCTCAAGGTTCTCCTCGGCCTTCTTACACGCTATTTTGAAATCTTCCGAGGCCTTCTTGGCGTGAGAGTCTACCTCAATCACCTCAGCCATACGAGACTGCACGTCCCCTTCAAGCTCGCTAACACGCGCCTCAGCAGAAGTCGCATGACGCTAGTGCGGTTCAACTCTATACAAAGACGAGTTTAAAGGGATTGGATCCCTCAGCGGTTCGCGTACTTCGATCTTGTCTTAGAATTACAACAAAGAAAAAACATATAAGCATGAATAAGAAGGAAGTTAGTGATACATACTTTAAAGACACCTCTTCAATGTAGACACCAACGCCACCACAAAGTCTTCCTCGCTATCATCTGGATATTAAGAACTCAATTTGTGGGAATCGTCTTATAATTGAAAGGGAAACAGAGAGATCGAGAGAAAGAATTTCTCATTGGAGTTTTGGAAACTCAATAACCGAGGACCGGGAGCCGTGCAAAGGAATTGAGAGGGCCTCCCTTTTATAGGGAAGGAGGAGTGAGGGGGAAGACACCACTTCCCCACTCACTTCCCCAGTTCCCACCATTCATTAATGGTCATTTTCCTTTTTTTTTCTTCTCTTTTTTTCCTTTTATTTTAATTAAAATAAAAATTAATTAAATCTAATTTAATTAATTTTTTAAAAAATTATTAATTAAATTAAATTAAATCTAATTTAATTTAACCAAATTAATATATCGCATTAATCTAATTAAATCATATTAAATTAAATTAAAATTAAATTAATCAACTATATTAGAATCAAATTATAATATTCATCTCTCATACTTTTGAATCCAATTCAAAATTAACTTTATATTATAATGTATCAACATACATTATACTAATTGCATCTCATATAATTAACCTTAATTCTCTTTAACGAATTTTAACAATTCAAATTCTTTTCAAGGCTAAATGTTTTTAACTATCCTTTACGAGCTAGCAAGGGGACCTAATGGACCTACAAATCGGAAGCTCCAACGATACGAGATTAATTTATTAAACTCATTAACCATATTAGTCAACATTCGTTAACTGTCGGTCACTCCACTAAAGACCCACAGTTCCACTCTTCTCACTGTAGAATATTTTGCGTCCATGGATTTTGACCATTAACAGTAAGTCAATCATTCACGAGTGTTCATAACCACAGCTGGGTCAAATTACCGTTTTACCCATGTGTTACATCTTGTACCATAAGTACCGTTGATCCTTTAATGAACAACCCGGTTATGATCCAACCAATAACCGGAAGTCCCTCTCGGACTAGTGAGAGGGTAGGGCCCCTTGTTCAAGTCCTGGAGTCAGCACTCAAGAGAACACTCATCTACTTCCCCTAAAGTCAGGAAGGAGTGAATTTCATCTTGTGTAGTTATGTTCCCAGCTCCCCGCTCGGTCCCGTCCCCAAAATGGTAGGCATATTGAGCGGCGACTCGAGCCACTCTCACCTATACAAATAATCAAACGACGAGCCCTAATAGGTAGGAGTCCATAACTCACTTAGAATTGAGTTACCTGGTCATCTTATTGAAATATTAATCTATTAGCTAACGATGTTATAGCTAAAGATTAATTATTTCGTGGTCCAGTCCTATACAAACTCATTGTATAGGATACCCTCACTCGCATGTCTTTACACGAACGACCTGGATCAAGTCATTTGTAACTATTACAAAGTGGACCGTATCCATAGTGTTACCAGGATAAGGTACCCAACCTTATCCATATGCTATAGACCATTTAGGTTACTACTAGAACATTATCCACCTGTATATCAAATATATATGTTGTATATTATATATATACTGTATATTGTTATATACTATTCCAGTTACATAACATAACCTCGGATGTTAGTTTATTAGATTTGGGTTAATGAAATTCTATCAATAACAACTTTATTGAATGAATATTTGTTTTATGTTTACAAACCATGAGTTTAAGGCATAAAACCCAACAGAGTTGCTCTCTCCTCTGCTCGCAATGCATCCTCCCAAGCGGTCTGCTCCTCCAATTGGATAAGCTCAACCTGGGCATGAGTAAGAGTGGATCGATCAGCCACACCTAACAAAGCCAGGAGACGTTGTACCTATGCTTGGTGCTTCTGTTCCCGAACCCTCTTAGCCGCTAGCTCATCCTGCAAGGCCAGGGATAGAGCGTGAAAGTGATCGGCTAGCTGATAAAAATGACCCAGAGAGGGTGTCAGGCGGGGAATGGGAATAATGAGAAAGAAAGGAAAGGAGGGAGATCTCACGTGAATC
>NW_019104542.1:875179-896580 GCF_001995035.1 Momordica charantia
GGGGGGGGATTCTAGAGATGTTGCATCACTCGAACTAGGCTCAATAATCTCTGTAACCCAGAAGACCGGTTCCTCAGCAGGAAGGTTAGACGGAGGCGAAACATCACTTAGCCTCACCAAACGACGGCGTTTGAGAGGAGGAACCGAGTCCCCCCATACTTATAGTTGTAATGTACATCTTATGCACATTATTTTTAACCTATAGTTTTAATATGAATCTTATTCATTTTAATTTTATTTGAATCTCATTTAAATAATTTCTCTCATAATATATAGTTTTAATTTAGAATTAACTATATATTATGATGTATCAATATACATATATTTCCTTGAGCAATTTGTACAGTTCAAATTCTTCCAAAAACTTGATCCTCGTTTTACCCGTTATGAGCTAGAAAGGGGACATAATATTGGACCTACAGATCAGAAGCTCCAATGATACAAGATTAATCGATCAAACTCATTGACCAAGTTAATCAACATTCATTAACTACGGGCCACTCCACTAAAGACCCGCAGCTGCACTCTTCTCACTGCACAATATTTTCGTGTCCACGGATATACAACCATTAATGGCAAGTCAATCCTTCACAAGTGTTCGTAACTCAAGTTGGGTAAAATTGTCGTTTTACCCCTGAGTTACATCTTGCTCCTTAAATATCACTGCTCCTCTAATGAACAACCCGGTTATGGTCCGACTAATAACCGAAAGTCCCTCTCGAGCCAATGAGAGGGTGGGGCCCCTTGTTCAAATCCCGGAGTCAATATTTAAGAGAACACTCATCTACTCCCCTAAGGTCGGGGAAGAGTTAATTCCATTTTGTGAAGTTATGTTCTCAACTTCCCACTCGGTCTCGTCCTCAAAATGGTAGGAATGTTGAGTCGGCAACTCGGGCCACTCTCACCCATATAGATCAAAGGACGAGCTCTCACGAGCAAGAGTCCATAACTCACTCAGGATTGAGAATGAGTTGTCTGGTCATCCTAAGAAATAGCAATCTGATAGTTAACGGTGTTACATCTAAAGATTGGCTATTTCGCGGTCCGGTCTTATACAAACTCATTGTATAGGATACCCCCACTCACATTTCTTCACACGAACGACCTGGATCGAGTCGTCTGTAACATTTACAAAGTGGGTCATATCCATAATGTTGCCAGGATAAGGTACCCAACCTTATCCATATACTATAGACCCTTTAGGTTATTCCTGGAACGTTATCCATGTAACAACCCGTATTTTCTAATACGATCATTCTGATAAAATGCGGAACCGTAACTTTCAAGAAACTTTAAGAACTAAAATTATTCAGCGGAAGCAATTTCCTTACAGAAATTTTCTAAACTAACTTAACTAAATAGGAATATGACTTTCAAACTCATGTCAGTACACTAAACTTCACCTTCTACCAGAACGATCATTCAATCCTTCATCTGAAAAACATTTAGAAAACAGAAAAATGAGTACAAAAATACTCAATAAGCAATTTCCATATCAAATTTCGAAATTCATTTTCCTTTCAAAACATTCGTAAACAAAAATACGAACACATCAAAACTTTTAAAGTCCTTTAAAATATTTAATACAATTTTCAAAACTTTCAAAACAAACTAAATTTTCAGAATCAAAGTCTTCAAATAAGATAAAATTTCCAGTCAATCAAAACAAACTTTCATTCATTCAAAACGAACTTTTAATGATTCAAAACAATCTTCCATTCATTTGAAACAAACTTTCATTCGATCAAACTTCAAATCCTTCAAAACAAACTTTCTTTCAATCAAAACTTTCAAAATTCCTTCTAAAACATTTGGTACAACTTTCAAACTTTCGAATAACTAAATCATTCAAACATTCAAAACAATCTTACATCAATTCATACTTTCAAAATCAGAGTGGAAGGTTGCATTATTTGGGTAGCCGACAGAACATATGCGGTTACCCGTCGGTAACACCAATCAATCAGAAGCTTCTATAAGAGTTATCGAATTAAAATCGACCAGAACAGAGTTGTTGAAATAATATCGATCAGAACAAACAGAACGGTTACTTAAGTGTGAGGCCATGTGAGTGATAACACACACATGAATCTTCATTCCCAAAAAATGTCAAACCATAAAAGTGTCTTCCCACAAATAAGCCAGAACAGAAATCCATCAATTCCGAATTAGACTACTAACCCAAGTATGCAAAACGTTCCTCAAAACAAAATCATGGCATATACGGATAGCCCTATCAAATCAATCAAAATATCTTTCAAATAAAATGCAAAACAAATACTTACTTTCAATATTAAATTAATTCAAAACATTGAACTAATTTAAAACAAACTTTATCAATCCTCTAAAACATGATTTCAAATATTTCACAAATAAACAAAATATAAATTTCAAACATTTAAATAAATCTAAACAAAACTTTATCAAATCATTTAAGAATACTTCAAATACTTTGCAAATAAACATAATTTCAATTGTCAAATTAGTTTTCAAATCCATAATAAAATTTGAATTTCATATGCAAGATATCAATTTTAAATCGTCGTATCAAATCCAAAATACATTTTAGTTTTGGAAAAGATATGACAAATCACTTACAATACTTTTCCAAAGACTTACAATACTTTTTGAAGGGATACGGTAAATCACTACCTCTTGCGAAAAATCCTACAAATCTAACTTAACTTTTTCCTTGGGTAGTTGTCAACGCCTAGAAACAACCAATATCCAAAATTAATCCTTAAATCCTATCCAAAGATTTAAAATTCATAATCAAATCTTATCTACCCAATTTTCCCATTCAAAACACTTTTTTATGCAAAATAATTAGGAAAGTATGGATTTGGGGCTACAAAACCAGATCTGAAAACTGGGTTAAAAAGCCTCTAAAAACAACAATAACAACCTTTAAAATTACAAAAATCGATATAAATCAATACGAACTAAATTTACAAAAAGTTTCTCAATAAAACAAGCTTAAAAACCTTCTAAACAATTGAAAATTTGGGGATTTTAAATCTGGAAAATTTTCTTTTTTATAAAATAAAACTTCCAAGAATTTTCCATAAAACAATTAACAATTTACTGATTTTTATAGAAAAATCAGATCTGAAAACTTTTAAAACTTGGTAAAAACATATAATTTTTCATGTAAAAATCATAACAACCAACTATAATTTATATGATACAAATAGGTAAATTTTTTATGCAAAAAGAGTCTCAAAATAGCCCAAAAACAGTCTTTATAAACAACAAGATTCAAACAAAAAATTCTGAAAAATTTTTAGGGCAAAAAGCCTTTAAAATATTTTACTCTAAAAACAAAGACCTCAAAACTTTTCCCAATAAATTGAATTAAAGAACTACAGATCAAGAAAAATAAAACTAAAACAATGAGGAAGAAAAAAAGCTTATCGATCTTTGAGAGAAAATACCAAAATTATTCTTCTCTCCTTTTCTTTTTCTCTTGGAGAGAAAACTAGGTCTAACAGTTTAAGAAAATAGAACCTAGGGTTTAAGGACTTTTATAACAAACCCTAATGAATCCTTATTTAAAAAGGATAATAAAAAGACGAAGACTTAATAAAACTCTTTCTTTTTTATTTTTTAAATTCTAAAAACAAATTATCTTTTAAAAATAATTTTGAAAACAAAAATTTATATTTTTGAGAAAATAAAGAGAACAACTAAATAGAAATAATAATTTAAATATGTATATTTATATATATTTTTTCGATTGTTACAATCTACTTGTATATGAAGGGTATATCAAATACATACCTATTATATCAGAGGTATATCAAATATATACCCAGTATATCAAATATACACCCAATAGATATATTGTCCCGGTTACATGATAATAACCTTTTGGATGTTTAGTTTATTGGATTTTGGACAATGTAATCCTATGAATTCAACAACAAATTGATTGAATAAAACTTTATTGAATATACATTTATTTTTACATAAATACAAACTATGAGGACAACACACCCAACAAGGATCTTCTTTAAAACTTCGACTGAGATGCAAGAGGAGGGGCTCCAATCGGGAACACTGCCAAGAAAAATCAAAGTTTAAAGGCCGCAACAGCAAAAGGGAGATGGAAGCTCTTAAATGCATACCATTCTCCCTGGAGCAGCAGGCCACACGCTCAACCACGGGCCATCACCGACCCACAATCGCCCTCCGACGAGGAACCAATTATCTTTCCAATTCTTAGTCGAGGACAGAGTGTTGAAGAGCGTCCCGCAACGGGAACTCAAGCTGTAGAACCTATGAAAACCCCTGATGGACTTCATTAGGGTCAGGGTGGACAGCAGCGCAAGGGACATCTTTTCGCCTCCCCCCAACTCCGGCCAGAGGATAGCCAACGCCATCAAAATCCCCCATACATTGGGAGCGGTTGCACTGGAGCCACCCAGCAAAGGTCAAGAAAAACTGGGCGAAAAGAGAAAGAGGAAGCCTGACCTCGTTCAAGAACATCTCTGGGTAGAAACTTACCCACCCAAGCAGAGAAGTATTATCCTTTTGTCCTCAATCGGAAGACGCATGAGAACGTAGTCAGGAATACGATACCTAGCACGAAGCTCCGAAATGTCTTGTTCGGTGGCCTGCAATGGAACATGGTTAACAAACGGACGGTGAGCCATCAGAGTGGCGATCTCCTAAGGAGATGTCGAAGGAACAAAGATGCAAAGAGAAAGAGCAATCGTCACCCCACCTRCCAGCAGATTTAAAAAGATCTCTGAGCACCGTTTCGAATCCCAACAGCATAGGGAATCACGGTCGTCGACTCCATCACTTCGAGCACCACGCACGGGATGCGACTGCTCGCGAAACTGCTACAGGCACATGTCCTTCCATCAAGACGGTCGTACGTGCTGATGACCGATCGATGTAAGCACAAAAGCCCGTGGGCCCCTCAGTCTGATTCGTAAAGATACGAACGAAGCGCCCATGCACCATGCCCGACTACAAACACTTGGAAATGCTTAGAAGACATCTGGAGTCAATTCCGCTGGAAACTTTTGATTCCGTAAGTTGTGTTACTATTTCCATACATAGTTTATCTTTGCATCTCTGATCCAACTACCACCATTTCAAAGTTATAAAGTTCTTGGACTCAACATACTGATCACTGAAACTATATGAAACAGATATTAATTCTTGCTGATGAATCCTTTGAGGACTTTGTTGTGCATTCGGATTCACATTCTCTTGCCACTCTTCTCCTTATTAGAGATGTACAAGTAACTATGTTGCTGTCCCAAAAAAATTTCCTGAAACAATTAATCTTGGAATATGATTTGGTATATGTTAAGTTGAATGGGAACTTTCTATTGGACTTTCTGGTATATATATACACTTTTTTTTTTCAAATAAGAAACCGACTTTTCATTCATTAATGAAAAGGAACAAAAATTATATTTTGTCATATTGCAGTGCATAGAAAGATATGAAGTTAGCTTCAACATCTTAGGTGGCTTGCTGGATTTTCTCACCGCTCATGGATCCGAGAAATGCAGCAAGCACCAGACAGGTCAATAATAATTAGTGAAATCCTGCATTATAGGACAAGAAACCTGGTATCAGTTTCTAGAATCAGTGATTATGTGTTGTCTGATGAATTGGTGAGTATGGCACTAGCTATGGTGGCAGAGGAGCAGCAGATTAATCGTGTTCTTGAGGAACTATTTGCAGAAGAGGTATGTGTTCTATCTAATGCAAGTTTAGCGATTCCAAGTGAGTGTTGAAGTTGAACATGATATGGAACTTGAAATGGGTTTTTATTGATTGCAGGGGAATGAAATGTGTATTAGTTGACCAGGAACAAGGTTCCACCATATCTTATTGCACATGGTGGAAATGTGGCATTACATGAAATAGACGGAAATGTTGTATGGTTGA
Organism: Momordica charantia; assembly: GCF_001995035.1. Next base: position 881,093 of record NW_019104542.1, read on the forward strand.
AGCTACAAGGAGCATATGGTTACTATTACTTTAATCACAAATGTTGTTTCTACTCTAATATGGCCTTTTTCAGTTTCTTGGTTACTGTTGTGTTGACAAAACAACATTTGTATATACTTCTAATGTCATAATTGCATCTTCCTTCCATTTGTTGTAGCAATATCAATCAAGTGCATCGATGTTCTACTGCTACATTTCATCAAAACCCTTGAATTTTGCTTGCTTAATTGTTAAGACCACGATGGAGATCGACGAACTCAGAGTCATTCATGTTTGCACAGTTGTGATGGAATAAGTTCATTTTACTTTCTTAGGTACTTGAGGAGATAAGGCCTTACCTTGTTTCTCTTGAACTTGTGGGTATCGAGGAGCCAATAGTTAAAGTTAGGATCACAGGGCCAGCCGCTGAGTTGGCGTGGCAATTGCGAGAGAAGATACCAGCCATAGCGGCACTTCAACTTTTGTCATAATGATATGCTTTAATTTAATAACTTGCATATCTTTTGGGGATATTGTGTATAGTCTTTCGTTACTCAGTTTGCTAATAATAGGTTCTCTTACAATTTGTATGTAAGAAGGTAGCCTCGTGAACAATTTCTAAATTATGATTTGCCTTCTAAGTAGGGAACAAATAATTTGGAAAATTCGATAAACCCATCCCTTTAAACTATGGATTACAATGAATGGCCTAGCTTCTGCTCATGTATAATCCTTGATGGATTAATTGTGAGAAGACTGACAAAATTTGAATTTTTCACCTAAAACAACAGGTGCCAAGACCTTTCTTCTCAATGACAGTACAGTTTAATCACTGAATCCGCACCAGCAGTAAATAACCATGGCTGCCTTGGGTGAAATTTGCAGTCCATTACTCCTGCATTTGATGAGACACAAGCAAATGTGATATTATTAGTCTCTAATAATACGACTCGACTTCTGACCACCAGACTTGTATTTTTGCCCATCATGCATAAAATCGATCCATTTTCATTTACAAATCATACCCACTCCATGAGAGAATTTAATTGATGCAAACGACTTCCTCACCTCTTCCGTTAGTGCTTTTGTGTCCTCTTAGTATTTCCAACGGTACAATAAGGGGATTCTGTGTAAGATCCGAGTAAACCATCCCATGAAAAACATATGCAGTGCAATCATCAGAGCAAGATGCAAACAATGGATACGAGCGATGGAAAGCAACATTGGTGATATCCTTTGGATGGCAGCTGCATCAGTATTCCAAAACAAACGTTACAGAATTTTTATTTTAACAGACAGCAGGGAAAAAAAAAAAAGGTTCCTCGTCCTCCTGCCAACTAATCTCTCTCCATGTGAACATTTCTTTGATGTTCAAATAAATACGACTCATAATATTTCCAAGTTATTCCAATTATTTTTCCATCCAGCAAAATAATTATAGCAGAGCAGTGGGCAAAATACCTGAGAATTCTGTAAGGCTGAGATGAAAGGTCCATATCAAACCAACACAATTTCCCTTCTCTGCTCCCCACGATAACATTATCACCTACATAAAAAATTCCATGTAAAAACTTCCCACGAACTAGAATTTTTTGTATGGAAGCATCACTACACAATGTAATCACATCCACTGAGACTTAAACGTTAGATGTACCAGCCGGATGCACGGCAATCGAAGAAACTTCACGGAGTCCAGTTTCCAGCTTTTTTATGAGCTTTTGCTTTAATAGATCATAAACACGAACATTCTTTTTTGTTGATACAAAGAAGATAGAACGTGTAGGATGAAAAACGGATGTAACAGGAAGCCCATGCAACTTGAATGGAATTCTTTGTGTCAGCTTTCTAGAGAGCTGGTGTATAAGAACTGCTCTTGATTCACGTAATATAAGTCAAGAAAAACTGTTGCACTCTTAACTGAACAACTAAATAATTCTTACCACTTCACCCAACGGACAAGAAAATATAAGATACAAAAGATCCTATATGGTTCAACATTTCTTTAATGAGAAACAACACTTCCATTAAGAAGAATGAAGCTAAAATGAAGCCAATAAAAAAGGAAGCACAAAAAAGGGAGGAAAGCATCCTCAGCAAGAAATGTGCGCCAAGCATGCACAGAAGAGCAGATAGAATAAGCCTAACTGACTTCCTTCAGGAATCAGGCTGGTACAAAAGACACCACAAGACCTGAACTTGCAACGTATCATTTATATCAAGGAGCAAGAGTTATTCAAGCAACACTCAACCTAATTAGAAGAAATTTATGAAGTTTATCTTCTAACAAACTTAGAGTCATGAGCTTTCTTCAAATACTAGGCTGAAAAACCAATCAAGGACTCTGAAAAATAATATTGTGGAAAACAAAGGTCATGAATCAATATGCGAACAGATGTTATTCTCCAAAACTGCAGGTATGAGCAACGAATGTTAACAATATACTTCACATATATAGAAAATTTAAACAATTACCAAGCCTTTTCCATAAACGTACGGACATGTAACTCAAAGTCATTCATATCCAAGTGAACAAAAGATTGATATAACTTCAAAACAAAATAAGGATATCAGCTGGCATCACTGTTGAAAGGTAATCTCCTTTACGATGCCATTCAACTGAAGATACAGTCTGCAAACGACATTCAAGCACAAGGAAATCCAGTTACATTCCTAATTTAAAAAGTGCCACTTGATTCTGGCTATAAGACAAAATGAAACTATTATAACATTTAAGAGAAGGTGAATAGAAAGCACCTTAAAATGCCTCAATCTAATTCCCTCAATCTTATCATCTTGAAGCCATGTTGCAACAGGTGTCTTATCTATACATAATCATCACAAATTAGGACAGTACACTTTATTAAAATAAAAAACAAACAAATTAGCACAATATTCAGAATGACTATGGCATTGAGATTAATCACTATTGCATATTACCAGAATTATCTGTTTCAGGAAGCATCTCAACATGTAGAAGTTCCTTAATCTTTGTTTGAACTTCTCCATCCCCAAAACCAGTGTTTAAAAGTAGTACATCAATACCCCTGCAGAACGTTTCCCAGTCAATTAACAAAAAGAGTGTGATACCATAGTTCAAACATCTTGAAAATGATGATATCATTATTCTTACACAACAACAGCCAGTATCGGAAGCTCAGGCAAAGGATTCCAAGCTACATATTTTACAGCTTCCCCAACCTCCCATACTTTGAGACATCTACCTGTTTCAACTTCCCATATACGAACAGTTCCGTCCAATGAACCTGAACACACAACAGCAGAAAATTGGACCCAAATCTAACAATCATTCTAGTCTCATGACTGAAAAGAATTGAGACCTCTATATTCCCCAAAACCAGTGTTATTCCTACCTGAAGCAATCCATTGACCGTTGGCTTCAGTTGAAATGGAAATGACAACATCCTTATGACCTCTATATTCAAGATAGCATGTAGTCGGATAAGGTTTAAGATCTTTTCGGCTTGGCAGCTTAGGCTTCAAAGATTCAGGATCAATATTAATCTGAAACATGAAAGTATGGAAACAAGAATGATTTTTGTAATCGTTGAGAAATAAAATGACATCAACACAGCCAATGTCTGGTGCAAGACCAAGGAAGCAATGGTAGGTCTTTATTTTTGTATTAAAAAAAACAATAGCAAATCTCATCGATCTTGTTTTGCTTACACGTTTCTTCCGAACACGAGGGCACAAGTATAAATCCAAACAACGTTCAAATGCATCCTTAAGAGCATTGTCATAGGCAGGTACACTTCTCATGGATGTAAACCTGACCAGAACAAATATTATAAATCGATGGATGGACAACAAAAATAAAATAGTTTATTTCCATATATAAAGCTTTATCACCTTCTAGGAATAAACTTCGGCCGATCTTCTTCATACATTAACTGATAAGAGTTTATTTCTTCTTGAGTGGGAATATATTCCATAGAAGGATTATATGATTCATCGTGACCTGTCAAAAAATAAGACACTTACAAATCCACAAATCTAGAAGAAATACCTACAAATCTAAAAATAGAAGGATTATATGTTCCAGATAGAAGTGGTAAACACCTACAAATCTAGAAGACAGTTAAAATAATACCAGGAAATTTGGGTTTTGGTGCAGGAATGTAAGATAAATGTGTGGTCCTCTCTGTGGAGATAGAATCATCACCCCACAAATGGTAGAAACGTGGTTCTTCTTTGGGCTTCTCAAATTTGATATGCCCATTTCGAATTGCCCGAACTAATTGAACAACCTACAGAATCAATTGCCAAAACCAGAAAATGTAGAGAAGAAGACATGGAACCAGTATATGATCACAGGAGGTAAACACACTGGTATAATCAGATATATGATTGTGGTTCATCTAGAGAAGCATTTCTTATACCATAGGAAATTTTGAAAAAAGACCAAAGCAGTAAAACATCAAACCAATTCATTCTATCGACAGAATTTGAAACCGTTACCTTCTTAGCTTCCCACTTCGACCGGATAAAACGCCTCTTTGGTTCAGGTGCATTTGACAGTGGGTGTATGGCATCGTCCCATTTAAACCAATCAACATAAGGCTGCAGTTGGAAAATTACAAAATAAATAATAGGTTAGGGAAAGTATATCATTGCAAGGACTGGATAATCAAACATGTAAGCTAAAAAATTGCACAGGAACTACAGACCGCATATGGATCAAAGTCTGCATGTGGAGCCTTTCCTTTTAGCAATCTTCGTATTTGCTTGACTTCTTCCTTTGTCAACTCTATTTCCTCATCATTATATTCATCATATAACTTTCGCCTGATAGATATTATGATATGGGGATAGAGTCAAAAAGTCACCAAGAACACCGATCGGAATAATAAAACAACTGAGTTGCATACATTCAAATGATAAAAAATATTACATCCGCACATGCCAATTTCTTTTCAATGTTTTTCATGGGGAGTGTGCAGTACAAGAATTTTAAACCACAAATAAAATTATAAAAATTTAGTGGCAAATTAATTTATATCATAGAAGTAACCAAAATAACTGAGTGGTAAAAGAGACAGTTTGTATACCCAAATGATATATAAAGGTCATGAACTCAATCCTGTAATTAATCTTTCTGTTTAGGTTAAAGTAAAGGGCTTCATAAAAATCATTGACTTTCCAGCCAACAGCACAGCCATGCCCCAACTATTCAAGCGAATTTTCAAACAGTGGATTGAGTATAAGGGAAACATGGCCCAAGTCCAATTCACCATCCGAGAATAAGTTCTTACCATAAAATTGCAACTATTATACTTGGATGTAAGGAGCATTCAATAGTAACAAAGTAAGGTTTTATGGAGGCATCTCTTATCAGTTGGAAGTGCCGGAGTGAGTTGTGAATTGTGGTGAAAAGGCTTGTGATGTTCAATATAAAATATTCAAAAATCAAAATACAAATAGGATTTTTGGCTTCCAGTCACTTCCTCAACCACCCAAATTCTCATCTAAGTAGCTTCATCCTCTTTAGAGCTAATAATGCTTCTACTGTAGAACCAAGAGGAATAAAGAGGCCTAAATGCATCATTTATAAATGAAAGACATGAATAGGCATTAAATCCTTCACTTCACCCATTTAGTGAGAAAGTGTGCAAACTCGTTTGAATAAGTGGCCACTTACCTAACATATCAATATCCGACAAGTTTCCCCAAGCCAAATATGGTCATTGAATCAGTTGGGCTAAGATTGGAAAAGATGGGTGTAATCGGCTTGTTAGTTTTTTTTTCTTTTTTTTTTGGATAAAAACTGTGCTTTCATTAAAGCAAATGAAAGTGAAACAAATGGGCGTAAAAAAAGACAGCCTAAAAAAATAGCCAAACTAAAGGAACGAACCCCAATCAACATGAGATTGGCCTAAGGAGACACATGATATCTGAAAAGATTCCAAACCTCCTCCCAGAAACACTCAAACCCTCTAAAAATCTTATCATTCTTCTCAATTCACAGCCCCCACAAAACAACTAAAAATCCTGCCCTGCAAAAAAACGGCCCTTGTCCCAAAACAGGGATGAAGAAGGGCCTCCTCCATCATATCCAAACACCCTCTAGTACAAGCCGCACAAACTCGAAAAGTCTGAAAAAAGTGATCCCAAACCAAGGAGGCATAATGACAACTCCAAAGAAGATGACCGAGATTCTCTGTTTCTCCTCTACACATAGTACTACACTGAGGCCCTTTAAGAAAGGTCAAGTGTCTCAAAATCCAATCCAAAGCGTTAACTCTACCATGTGAAAAATCTAACCTTCCAAAGCGAAGAAAAAGTAGGGCAACCAAAAGGAGAAGAATCCACCAAACCAAAAATAAATAAATAAATGCAAGAAAACTCCTCAAAAGGATTATGGGCCCAAAGGCGAAAAATCCCTCCTACCCAAACTAACCACAAAGTCTCCCATCCAATAAATACAAGAAGGCCACTAAGTCTAAAGTCTCCCTATCAAATAGACGATGACAAAAGCCCAAAAATAAAAGTAGAGGTGTTGCCTAAGGCAAATAATGCAGAGGCCACCGAACAACCCTTCAAAGATGAAAGATGCTATAAGTGAGGAAACAAGGAGCAGAGTGGTCCATCTCCCAACCACTTATCCTCCCAGAAAAATGTATCAAGCTCATCACCCACATAACAATATGCACAAACGGGAAAAAATGAGGAAAGTCATAAAAATAGCTTTCACGGATTTCTAGAAGAACCTTTAGTGTCGTACTTGCTCACTATAACCCTATGCCATAAAGATTCATGGAGGAAAAGGCCACAACCACTTGGCCACAAGGCCCTCATCGCACAATCATAAATTACCAATACCTAGACCGCTAGTTGCAATGGTTTTGACACATCCTCCCACTTAACCAGATGAACGCCCTTACCTTCATCTACCCCTTCCCATAAAAAGTCCCTCAATTTTTCCAAGAGTCTTACTAATTGACACAAGGACCCATCAGTAAATGGTTGGTATGTTTTTGGGTATATATATGATGGGAGGAAAAGAAATTAGGGACATCACACGTTTAAAACGAAACAAAAGCAATATTTAGGTATTGAGTGCCTTGGCTGCTCAAAACAACTCTTAATTACAAAAGCATAAAATGCTTGGTGTCAAAAAAAAACTTCTTCACACAGATAATAAATATCAAGGTGGCGGGTGTAAACATAAATTGATCCCAACAACCAAAAAATGCTCACCAATTTTTTGAGTCATCAGCACTTGCTAGAAAGGATTGTAATTTGTCTTCTCTTTCTTTCTTCAATATTTTCTTTCCAGAAATGTCATAGCCAATATGCTTCTCATCTCTATACCATTCCAAGGGAACATCCCCAATTGTGTTCCTAGGAGCTACCTGCAAACACGTGAAATTTAAGATGTTTATGCTGCTATACTGTAATTGAAAATAAGAAAGTTATAATCACTTTTACATGCTATTGAAATTTACACGCACCTCATCCTCAGATGAATCACTTTCCTCAGCCACTTGATCAGGTATGGAATTGTCATTCTCATTTTCTTGGTCCTGAACATTCTCTAAATTATCATGGCTGCCTGCGTTGACACGAACCTGCAACAGTAACTCCAAATAGTATTAAAGAAAATTTGATCCAATAAAAAATACCGATATAAAGACAAAATGACTTTCCAAACAGAAGTATTTGCTAATAAACAATGCAAAAGGGAAATGGGTGAGAGAGAAAGAGAAGAGTGTCCTAAAATACCATGGATTCCACAGATATCGTAGTATGAGAACATTCAGTCATTAAAGCACGTAACTATCTATTTCAATCTTTTCGAACATCTAAGATTTACACTATTCTATTTTTCCATGCGGAGAGAAAAATGAAATTGCAATGTAATTATGTACCTTATCTGCAGATCTACTTCCCCGAGCTTTTGACAATTTAAGATCTTTAAAACCATCCGAGACATCCTACAATCACAAAATCAAATTCAACCTACTTGATATAAGGGGGAAAAGTAACGAAACAATGACAATAAAGCATTGGATCATATTTCGGGAACCCATCAAAAAACAAATCACGCACACCTGTCACTAGACATTAGAAAACTATAGGTTTCCACTAAAAAGCTTAAAGCAATAGCTTAATGATACGTGCATATTTTAATGTTACGATAATTCCTCGAAATCCAAACAATCAGTTTGCAGACACCAGAGGCAATAGCATGAATGAATAGGTCTAGATGACAGAGAGCTCTCAAGCAGACAATTTTGTTCTCCATTATATACATTAGACTTGAATCAACCAGATATTTTCTTGATAAATTATTCAGCTCAAAAGTCAAAACTATAGCACAAAATTAAAGGGAGTAGCAAAAGAACAGTAACCTTATTATCATCAGAGAGAGAAGCAGAATCAAATTGTAGTTGTGACTGAGCTTCTGAATGTTCAGAACTGTTTTTGTTTTCCAATTTGCTGATTTTGCTTTCAGTGTCTACCTGCTTCCTGTCCAGCTTCAACTTCATTTTTTTTCCCCTCTGCAGAAATGGCTACCGAGAAAGAGGGTAGAGAGGGAGAAGAACCAGGTTTTAGAACGTTATCGTAGACCAATGTTGTTAAAAACAAACAAAAAAATAATAATAGAGGTTTTTGAATCACCTGGTCGTGAGAAGCAGTAGGGAATACGAAGAAAGAAGAAGAAGAAGAAGAAAGAAGAAATTAGGGCGTGGGATGGGCTACGGCGTGGATCAGAGAGAGAGAAATTTAGGTTGGCTGGGTTTGGGTACCAATGGGCTGGGGGGAGGTGAAAAGGCTGTAGCCTCTTTGGTCGTTGTTGGGTACCAATGGGCTGAGGGAGGTGAAAGGGCTTTAACATTTTTAAATTTAAATTTAAATTATAAAATATAACCAAATTTGTTTTATTTTATTTATTAATATACAACACACGATCACAGAAAGAAAACTACACATCACATAAATATACTAGTAATTTAACACGTGCATTACACACGATATCTTAATTTTATCTCATCATATATTAACGTTAATTTTAGTTATAAAAAAATTATGTATCGAAAGTGATTTTTCGATATATTTTAATAATTATTTATTATTTTTAAAATTTAGTAACAATTATTAAAATAAATAGCTCACCATTTGATTGAATAAATTAACTTATATATTTACAATGACTTTACCTATTCATCTTTCTTTTTATTTTATTTAGTTTTTTTTTAAATTAAAGTGCTTAATTACTTCTACTCAATTTTATAATAAAAAAAATTACATAAATATCAAAATAAAAAATGTTTTTAGATTTAGCAGTCAAGTCATTTTAAAATGCATGGTACAAAGAAACACAATTTGATTTGAATTGAATCTCAAAGTATCGTAAAATATATTTTATCTTTTAGAAAATTATTGTGTTATTAGAAAATAATATTCTAAACTAAAATATTAAATTTATCTAAACTTTTTACTATAAATATAATTAATTATAAAATAAAAAGTTATGAATTTTAGAAAACGGATATATCTATATCTATAGTATCTTCTACATATAAAAGTAGGATCCAGAGAAACTTTTTTTTGTCGTTTTTGTCCTTCATTTTTATACTTTTGAATATGAAGTTGAAGGCAAATTGGTCCTTTTACATATAGCTTATTAAAATTTTAAATTACGGTGAGATTAAATGATAAAGAAATAAATGGTAGGTGGAAATAAATGCTTAGATTAAGGATTGCTTCATATTCCAACATTTTACCCCACAAATTGCTCTCATATTGAAAGGTTTAATAGGAATTAATAATTAAAACTGTTTCAAGAAATTCAACTGACTTTGAAAATGAAATTTACTATGGATAAATTAATAATTGTTTATTCAACTTCCTATTAAAGTTGGTAAAATTCTCATATTTAAGGGAGAACGAGAAGGAAAATTTAGCAACATCAGCTCAAATTCTGTTTTTCTTTACAAGCTAGAAACAAGAATAGATTGTCACAAAATTGTTGGTTTTTGAAGATTTTTTTTGTTTGTGTTATTGAAGGAAATCAGCTCTCTATCTCAACGGAGATGAGAAACAAAATGGGTGTGACCATATTTCCTCTATTTGGTAACGATTGGGAATAACATTTTATCAACGTGTACTTCAGAGGTCCAGATTGTCTTTATGTTTCTTTGTTCATGATAAATTCATAGACAAATATTAAGGTAACCCAAATTCCTCAAAACATCGGTTACCTTGTTTGAGTTTTGAAATTTGATATGCACTACTCCTCAACAGATCCTCTCCTTTTAATACCCGTTTCAAATCTGACACAAGTTCAAGATCAAGCTGATTAGGGGTAAATCGAAATTATATTTAACTTTGGATTTTTTTTATTATTTTACCCAAAAGAAAATGTTTGAAATTTTCAATAATTAAGCCAGTGTAGATTTAGGTGGTGAGGAAGAATATGATAGCAAAAGATTGATCAAAACAAAACTGTAAATACACTTTACCTCATTTTAGCCTCAGATTTGGTAGATTGAAACAATACTACAACTTAAAAAATGATGATTTAGGAAAATCACGAACTCCTTAATGGTGAATAACTCATACCATGTACAACTCTAAATCATTGTCTTTCTTTATATTCACATGGTGCACCCTCATAAAAAAAATTGGAATGTAGTAATAATGTGAGTCATATAGGTGAAATGCGTGTGTTATGGAAATTAATAAAAATAGGTATTCCTTAATTACGGCATATTTTAATAATGTGAGTCATTAGTTTTAATTTAATTTAAATTTATTACTATTATTATTATTATTTGAGATTTGACTGGTTAGATGGGGAAAAAAATTAAGTATATGTTAAAAAAAATAATCTCATACTTTAATAATGATGTCTCATATTTTAATAACTTAATGTTTTGAAAATTTGACCTATTACATAGGGTAACAATATTAATTATAGGTTTAAAAATTCGTTTTTAAAAAAATAATAAGGTAACTATTTAACAATATTAATTATATGTTTAAAAATCTGTTTTTTTTTAAATTCGTTTTTAAAAAAATAATAAGGTAACTATTTAACAATATTAATTATAGGTTTAAAAATTTGTTTTTAAAAAATAATAAATTAATCATCCTATGGTAACTATTTAAAGTAATAAATTAATTTTCTTAAAGGTAAATATTTAAAAATAGTTACAATGGATTGTGATTCTTTTATATACTTAATTTAATTTAAAATAAATAAATTTAAAATAATATATTTTTTCTATTATCTTAAAATATTCTTTTTTACTTTGTACTTAATTAATATAATGTATAAAATGAGAATTTGGGATTGCGACACAAGTTTTTTAAGTACTTTGGATTTTGATTTTTTGGATTTTGATTTTTTGATATGGCAAACAAAGGTGAGATGTGTGATATGGAAATTAATGAAAAATATGTATTCCTTAATTACGGCATATTTTATTGATGTGAGTCAGTAATTTTAATCTAATTTAAATTTGTTATTTATTTTTTTTTCTTTTTTAGATTTGAATTCTTAGATATGGAAACAAATTAAGTATAGATTTCAAAAAATTGTTTAAACCACTAAGGATGTGGTGATTAGGGTTTACAATATTCGTATTTCTAAATTATCCCCATATTTTCGTTAAAAATAATTACCCATATTTTAATAATGTTAGCCATTAATGTTTTAAAAATTTGACATATTAGATATGGTAACAATATTAATTATAGGTTTAAACATTTGTTTTTGACAAATAATAAATTAGTCATTCTAGGATAACTATTTAAAGCAATAAATTAGTTATCTTAATGGTAAATATTTTAAGATCGTTACAATTTTTTGTGATGCATTTTATATACGTAATTTATTTAAAATAAATAAACTTAAAATAATAAATATTTTTTCTTTATATTAAAATATTATTTTTTTACTATGTATTTATTAATATAATGTGTAAGATGAGGGTTTCACTTTTCAAAAAATGCATATACATTTTTTGAAATTATTCGGATGACGATACAATTTTGTTTTATAAATATTCTTAATACTTTGGATTTTGATTTTTTGATAGGACAATAGTGAAATGTGTATGATATAGAAATTAATCAAAATATGTATTCCTTGATTACCACATATTTTATTAATGTGAGTCTCTCATTTTAATTTAATTTTTAGATTTGACTTCTTAGATATGGAAAAAAATTAAGTATAGATCTTAAAAATCAGTACCATAAATTAAAACTACACAATTATACGTGCAAATCAATACTCAAAACTATAAGTACACAATTATAAGTATAGATTTGAGTTATTCGTATAATTTTTCAAATCAATACTCTCAAAATTAACAACACGAATATATGTATTTGTAATATTTACTATAAATTAAAACTACACAATTATACGTGCAATGCACGTGTATTTTACTAGTTTTAAAATAAAAAGTTATGAATTAGGAAACAAATATTTTGATTATGGTGTGAAAATGTTTATTTTATTATCTATTTGAAATGAATATAATACATTAAAATCAAAATATTTGATGTTTAAATTATATCATTTAACTAAATAATAAAATTTAAAAAATTATCTAAAATATAGTGCTCATTAAAATCATAGGCGCTCATATTAAAAATAAATAATAAATAAATATTTATTATTTAAAACGTTTACTAAAATATAATTAATTATTTTTAAAATATATTGAAACTACAAATTTAAATATATTTAAAAATTAATTGATGCATGGTAAAAATTTAAAGAGGTAGAATATGAAAAGTTGAATATAAAAAATTATAAAATTATTTATAAAAATTAATTCTAAGATTTATGACTTTGTCTTGTATTATAATTAATGATGGAACTTCAAAAGTTTTTTTAATTGTATAGAGTTGTAAATTTATTAGAACCAAATAAATGAATGGGTGGAATGGTGATAGCAATTCGGTTTAATTCATCTAATTTTATTTTTACCTAAATACATAAATTTGAAAATTCATTTACTAATTCAATTTTCTAACGCTTAAAATAAATAATATATTTTGCTAACTTTGACCCATATAATTTTTATTTGCAAATTATTAATTTAGTTATTTTCATTATTATTATTGTAAAATAATATTTCGAACACCTTATTATATCATTGAATAAGATTTACATTTTTGTTCCCCTAACTTTTTTGAGATTATAAACCTTTTCATATTTCACCATTAAACTTAATTAAATTTTTTTATTTTTAATTTTAAATTTATATAAATAAATGCAAAACTTTTCATATTCTTAAATTTTTATGGTTCATTCATTTAATCCACTTTGTAGTGCATTTAATTTTTTATCTCCTACACAAATGTTTAGGTTATAACCCTTCAGATTCTTATCATTTGTTATAATAATTTTACAAAATTGTTAATCTTTTATATTAACATACATCTTAATTTGTTATTACAAATCATAGTTATATTTTAGGGTTAAAAATACATTTTTATTAACTTTTCATTTAAATAAAAACTATTAATTGAAAATTATAAATTTTGTGGTGGTTGGTTATAAATTCTAATTGACTCGTAAAAAATATTGAATATTTTATTTTAAGTTAAAAATTTTTATATATTATTTACCTTAAATATTATGTAAATTTGTTAAAAAAAATGAAGACAATATATTTGTATTTTTGTTACTAAAAAATAAGATAATAAACATGCTAAATTTCTTATAGAACTTGAACCTAGAAAACATTTGAGTTATCAAATTTAGAAAAAAAAAATCATACACCAAAATTTTAAATAAAAAAAACATTATAATACTAATTATAAAAAAATATTATCAAATACAAAATCAATCACATAATAATATAGTAATTATAAGATAAAGAAAAACTAAATCAATACACACATTCTTGAAGATAAAAAAAATATCATACTTTATTAGCATTGTAACTACCCAAACTTACAAATTGAAAAAAAAAAACGATACACAAACATTTTAAATAACAAAACATAATAATACTAATTATAAAAAATAATATTAACAAATACATAATAATATAGAAATTATAAAATAAAAATTAAAAAACTAAACTAATACACACATTCTTGAAGATAGACAAGTATCATTATTCATTCAACTTTATCAAAGTAACATTTTTTTTTAAAAGGAGAATTATATTACCACGAACTCGGCCATTCTTGGAAACTTAGGTGTCTCCTTGGCCAATAGTGATGGGGAGATCGATGTATCCTTCCAGAGTGATCGTTTCCCCTGAGAATTCAAGTAAGGGCGTTGACTTTTCTTCAACTGTGTCGTGTTCCAACCCAAGGTAGCATAGGTGGTGAGGGACAAAATATTGGCAGATGCCCATCCATCCACCAGCACTCTTTTGACCTAGATGTGATCGATCAGGGGTGAGATCACTGAGGTRTCATTGTGGGGTAAATGAACCCCTTCTAGGTCGGAGTCGGAGGGTGATATGGGGCAGGTCGGCTTCTGCACCTGGGTTTACAGATGTCGTGCTTGACTTCTCAAGCCAACTCATTCCTTTTGTTTCCGAAAATAGTATTGATGACCGCAGGTTGGTCATCTCTCCGAGGTAGTATCCTTGAGTGCCTCCTCTCATCTTTCTTCTCTGCCGAGCTCAATCTCGACTTGCCCACAATTTTTTTAAAGTAGCCATTTTGAATTAGATCTTCAATTTGGCGCTTCAACTCGAAACAGCTGGAGGTGTCATGGCCGTGGTCTATGTCAAAACGACAGTACCTATCTCTGTTTTGCTTTTCGAGATCTCCTCGAAGATTCTCAGGACATTTGAGGAGCTTCTCCATCCTGGTCTCCTCAATATTAGTAAGGATTTCTAAGATCGGGATGGCTGTTGGGCTATATCGTTCGTAAGGTAGGCCTCGACCGGAGCCTGAACCCGAACCCCTATGTTCAGATCGTCCCTAGAAGGGCTGGGAACTTGACCCTTTGTCCTTRGACTTGGAATCAAATTTCCCCTTCTCTTGATAATTCTACTTTTTCTGGTCGGACTTCTTCTCTGTCCTAACTGTCTGGGTTCAGAGTAACTATTGACCGTCAATGATCTTTTTGGCCTTCTGTAAGACCTCAGCAAAGGTGGCTGATGYTTCTTCTCCCATCTTGAATGTCAAAGTCTCATTGGCCCGACCGGTGAGGAAGTAGCACATGGCTGAGTCGTCCGAACAATGTGTGACCTTTAACTATTCTTTTTGGAACCTAGTCACGTATTCTTTAAGTGTTTCGCCTTTCTGTCGAATGGTGGCGAGGTGAGTGGTTGTCTTCTTGTCATAGTGCTGAGAAGAGAATTGGCTGATGAATTCCCTGTTGGAAATTTTAAACGAATCCTAATTCATGATTATTCTAAAACAAAAGCCATAAAATTCCAGAACAATCAAGGTCAAGAATCTAAGCATGGAAGAAAACCAAAATCTATAAAGAGATTAGAATTACCTGAAACCATTAGATAGATTGACCACGATCTGCAAGAAGTTGTGGTTTTTGG